>JAAEAF010005441.1:0-74975 GCA_011037195.1 Triatoma infestans
CTTCTATTATTATTATTTACTTTAATAATGTTAATGACGGCAAAATTATTATTGTTTTATGTGAGTGGTTTATGTAGTGAAATAAATTTATTTATATTTAAACTGAAATAAAAAAAAAAAAAAAGCCCCTGATTTGTTTAGTACAGTAACTATTGTGTATTGATTAGTAGCTGATGTGTTTTTTTTTTTTATATATATTTGTAAAAACTATAAGGAACTGAATATTTATTTATTTGTTTGGGTCTGTTCTGATTTTTTTTTTTTTTTAATCATAGACCTAGGTGAATTTGTTAAGTCCTTACCTAGGTAGTTTTGTTGTTTTATAATCAGTTTGTTTTATGTACCTACCCAAATTATTTATCTATTTTAATTTTAACGGCAGTTTTAAAGTATGTGTTAGCTTTTCTTTGTTTGTTTGTTTTTTAATAGATATGTTTCTTTATATCAAAATCAATTTTTTTTTTTAATTAATTTTTCATATAGAAATACTTTTTAATGGTTATACAATTAATAAACAAAACAAAAAAAAAAAAAAGAAATATATTTACAATTCCTCACAATAAATATACATTTTTCTCTTTATTTTCAAGAGTACCCCCCTCCCCCCAGATAAACAAAATTTATTAAGGAAAAAAACACATAAAGTTGATGTTTTAAAAATAGGTCAATTATTTAACAAAATTTGTTTTATGGTTATGGCTAGACTATACGATAAATAAAAAAAAGTGTATTTGAATTTTTACTACATTTTGATTTGGTGGTATGATTAAAACATTATCAGAGATATTTTCCATGATAGCCTGCTTCTTTTTGAGGTTATCGCCCGGTTTCGGGCGTTCGCCTATCATCAGGATGCTTTTGTCAAACAGTGTAATAACATAGAATTGCACAGAGCAAATACAGTTGATATACGTACAAGTCTGTGTTATTACATTGTTTGACATAAGCCCGAAACCTGAAACCGGGTCGATGACTACAAAAAGAAGCAGGATATCATAGGAAAATATCTGTTGATACTTTCCAACTCTGCGGAACCAATCACAACAATTAAAACATAATACTATCCATTCAGCTGTTAGCATATTAACATGATGACCGGACTTTCTTATTGCATACAAACGAATGAGCTATTTGTAACTATCACCGATCAAGTGTTAAAGAAAGAAATTTTAAGGGTTTTGCTTATTAGTAATATAATTTTTTGTTTATAATATATTGGTGTTAGGATGGAATTTTCTAGCAAATTAACTGTCCTTTTTATCGACGATTGCTTATTTTAACAACAAGTTTTATTCAAATGTATTCAATTGAATGCTAGTAACTAGTTTTTACTAAGACATAAACGCTACAAACTTTAGCAACATAATAGCTTTATTGGAACAAAAATTTCAGAGTAAACAATCATTTAACGCTTGATTCAGGCAAGTTTCACTGACAAGCGATTAAAAGCATCGATTAAATGCTTCTATTGCCTCTAGTGACAAGAATGAAAAAAAAAAACAAATGGATGAAATTTAAGTGCAATTTGTCATTAGTATAAGTTTGTAACCAGTTTTCAATCAAACTGATACTGATCGAGAGAAGTTTTCTAAACGTTCAAGTTAAATTTACCATATTCATCTAGCCATTGCCAAACAAACTAGTCCGAAATATTAAAAACTCCCATAATTTTTATGATTCGATTGATAATTAAATTAAATATTTTATATCTTATTTTGTTGTCTGAATTTTAAAACTTGGATTAAACAAAACCAAAAAAATCTTCTATATGCAAAATTATAAGATAATAAATATTATTTCTCCAATCTGTACAAATTTTTTAGAAAACATTTTTTTTCGGACACAACTATTTTTTTGATTTTGTTTTTAATTTTTATAATTATTGTTTTTTTTTTAATACAAAAAGAAATTTTTATTATTATTCTTATTTATTCTTTTATTCCACTACAACATTTAAATAATTTTTTTTTAAATTTCACTTATTTTAGAAGGATCTCTCCATTTACCACAAAATTATGCTAAAACGTTGCACGAAATAGCATTATTGTTTTAATTTGTTTTTTTTTTAAATATGTTTCAAATCAGTTTCTCTTTCGTTGCTAATATCTCGGCTCTTGGACGAGCTGTTTTTTTTTTTTTTTTTTCACTTTATAATCTAGAATTATTAAATACGCTATCCTTTGTACACTTGAGGCTTCATCTAATTTATACAAAAGAATACAAACGAAATAAACATTATATAATTATATAATAATAAATGCCTCGTCATGTTTTTTTGCGACCTTAAAAAGATTTAACTAAAAACACTTTTTTTTTCTTCATATAATGTACAAGTAGTTTTTAAGTACACTAACACAAAACAAAAAGGACAAAAAGTCGAAAAAGAAAAAAAATTTTATATAAAACCTAATATTTTCTTTTTTTTTTAAATTTTATTTATATTAATAGGTATATATTTTAAGTTATCACAGTAAACATTGAATTTTTTTTTTTCCGTTCTGTACGGGGTTTTTTCATTTTTAAATTAATCAATCCGACCAATTAAAATTAAAAAAAAAAGAAAACATTGTCGACATTTTTTTTCTTTTTTGGAGGAAGTTAAGGAAATGAGGGACGCGTAGGATTTTTTGTTGTTCAATTAATATGGAAAAAAAAAAAAAAAATTATATCCTAGGATTTCTAGACCAGAAATCCTTCTGAGAGATTGGCCGAAATTTGAGCTCTCATCGCTTGTACACTATTCATGATCTTTTTCTGATGACCAACTAATGTAACACCTAATGAAGTTAATTCTTGTACAGTTAATCTTACTACAGCTTCTAGACTTGTTACACCACCGGCTTCAAAATTTTCAGCATAACGGGACATTTTTATTGAAGCTAACCAGTCGGTTACAGATGAAAATTGTGTCATATCTGGGGCGTCTGGTGCTAATGGATTACCCGTCCTGTAAAAAAATAAAGAAGATAAAATTAATTAAATTACAATGAAATGATGATCTTTTGTAAAAAAATACTATATTGAAAATTAGTATAAGTAATTCTCTAATTTTATAGTTTTTATTTCATTTAATGTAAACAAATTTACTAAACAATAATTATGTCAAGAATTCCACTTATTGTGACTTTAAAACTTCTACTTAGTAAACTGAATTAACCTCTTTAAGAAAAAAAAAAAAGAAGTAGAAATAATTATGAGTAAAAAGCATTATTTCACAACTCTAATATTTATAATTTTAATGGGGTAGAACTCTCAATTCATTTATTTCTATTTCAAAAATAAGGTAATTCTAGTTCATAGTTAATAATCATGCAAATACTTGGAAAATTATTTGTTAGAATAGATATGAAATTTGTTTAGATCTAGGAGGACCAAGCGTTACGCCTTTATTAAATATAAACTCATGTAATTATTCCTTTTCCTCGTCTAAGCAGTTCCTAGGGTTTCATCCGACTTTTCCACTTTGGCTGAATTTCAGCCGGACAGCTTAACAAACAACACCCATTCTGTTCTCAAAAATTGTCTTCAAACTAAGAATTTTTTTGTTTACAATTTTCTTGTTCTTAATATTAATAAAGATAGTGGGGAATAAAAACCTAATCCGGCCAGAAAGAAGTATATATAATAGTCTCTATAGTTTGATAACTATCCAACATCATATAATAATTATACATTTAAAATGTAAAATCAAGCTTAAAATGAGCACGCCATGTAAAAAAAAAAAAAAAATTGTTTTTGCAAAAATTGTAAAGAACTAAAAAAATGCCTTGTTTAAAATTGTAGGTAAATCCGGTTTGGTTACTTTTGTGACCGAGATCCTCTGGCGATTTACAGTATGTCAAGTTTGAACTTTCCGCTCAGGATTATACTAACTAACCACACTATTCATACACAAAACATGGATTGCAAAAATTCATTGTGGGATCCTTTTACAATGTGTGGCAGCTAGAATATGATTTGGATAGTATAATGAAGCAAAATGAATAATGATGCATCGTCTCCAAATAAGTAAAAAATTACGTTGCATATAGATGAATTTTATGACTGTTTGATGTAATATTAATTTATTTTAGGGTTGTAAGAATATGAACCTCTTAACAGCCTTTTTAATTATATTTATCTTGAAATGAATTACCCTTATTCCCGAAGATCCTACATTCGGCGTGTCATTATCTAGGGAAGATTATTGTTCACAATATCTTTTACTATATGAAATACAATTTATAGGTTTTTTTTTAATAGTACACTTAATTAGAAATTTAAGTTTTAATAATATGAATGTCCATCAAATTAGTTATACAAACCTGTATTGGGAGATGTGATTTATTAATTATGTAGAGTTTATTTCCAGTTTCAAGGTATGTCGTAATTGTGCTTAATTAATTTATTTGTAACTCTGTTGTTACTACACAACCTGTCAAAATTACGATTAGTAAACAATAGAGTTACAAATAAATTAATTAAGCAAAATTACGACATACCTTGAAACTGGAAATAAACTCTACATAATAAATCACATCTCCCAATACAGGTTTGTATAACTAATTTGATGGACATTCATATTATTAAAACTTAAATTTCTAATTAAGTGTACTACTATAAAAACCTATAAATTGTATTTCAGATAGTAAAAGATATTGTGAACAATAATCTTCCCTTGATAATGACACGCCGATTGTAGGAACGTCGGGAATAAATGTAATTCATTTCAAGATAAATATAATTAAAAAGGCTGTTAAGTGGTTCATATTCTTACAACCCTAAAACAAAGTAAAAAATTACTTTTCTCATTAAAAACAAATTCTGGTGTGAAACACTCAAACGACTTTCTCTTACTTCAAATTTTAATACAATTTAATTAGGAAACTTTCTTTAAAATGGTAGTAGGGATTTTAGTTGCATACCTATAGAGCGCTCTATATTGAAACCAAAAATCTTGTGCACATTTAAATTTAAACCAACCAACTGACCCGGACCCTCAATACTTCTCTAAAAATCTATTTTTTTTTTTTGCAGATAAATGTTTCAAATAAAAGTGATACTTTTTTTTTGTTTATGCAGCAAGCATTCTCCAAGTTAAAAGAAAACCCATTATAACAGTTTTCGAGAAAATTCCCAAAAATCTTAAAAACATATTCTGTAAAATCGCACTTCCGGTTAACCGATGTTATGTAAAATCAGTAAAGTGGCACTTCCGGTCGTTGGATTTTGCCCCCGAAATCTTCGTATCTAAACGAAGCAGAGTTTGTTTCCTGAGACTTTTTGTTTTTGTGATATTCCGTTACCACATCCACACAGATACCGTACATACGCTAAAAAATTTTTTCCATATTCAGAGGATCCCAAAATATGTATTTCCGGTGAAAACTCAACTTCGAAAATCTAACACGATAGTAATATTTCCTTCCGTCCTTACTAAGGGAAACTAAAAAGTTTATAAATATATCTTGCAGTGAATTGCTTACCTAACAATCCGCGCGAAGTGAATCATTTATTAAATAACTATTTTATTAAAAGTAAGTTACAAATAGGCACTGAATGGTCATCCTAATATTATTGCACAAAAAAAACCTTGAAGCTTAAAGCAGAAAAAATTAAAAATAAATAAGTAAATTCAATCTATTTAAAAATAAATCATGCATCCCTCACCAAAGATAACAATCTATCATGACACGATATCTAAACACAGAATGCAAATTATTTTTGTTGCTATCAACCAACTTTAACAATGGTTTATTCATCAAGAAATTTATCATTTATGTAATAAAAATTAACAAATATGTTTTCTACATGAATCTAGGTGAAAATAAATTGTTACATTTAAAAGAAATTACAATTACAATATGGTGAAATTTAGAAAAAAAAAAAAGAAGAAAAAAAGATAAATAAAAGGAACAGTATACTTAAATAATGAAGGGATTAAAAAATTGCAAACATATATATATATATATTTTTTTAATAATAATTTTTGTGCTACGTGTTGCAATAAACAATTCGAACCGTACCTTATATTTTTTCAATAAGAAACAAGCATTCTGGAGAGTCTCTTAATGATTCTTATTCATGTTGGAAGGCAACCCAATGGGGTGGCCTAAATGTGACTGGAACGTAATACGGGTTTACCGGAGGCGGACGTCTTCATTATTTAGTACAACAACCAAATACAACAGAAACAAAAAAACAAAAAAGAAAAATACAAACAAGCTCAGAGATAAAAGCAGCCACAACCATTTTTAATTAAAAGAAATAATTATTAGTGAATGGTCCATTTATAAAGAACAATAAAAAAAAAAATAATAATAATAATGAAAATAATAATAAAATGATTTTTTAATACGCATAGTTTTTTTGATATTAGTTGCAAATAAAGCAAATAATTAATAACTATTTTCCCAAGCATTGTGAGTATCTAATAAAAATTCAATATAAGCGAAAAAATTTTGTAAAAATTACAAAAATATTTACACGTCAAAAAGTATGTGTTTTTTAAAAATCAAAATACCCAGAATACCATTTAAAAAAAAGTTAGAGCAACCTGCGTAAGATTTTTTTTTTAAATTCTTTTTACTTTTCATATTTAAAAACTTAGTTTAATTAATAAATAATCAAATTTAATCATGCTCTTTAGGTAAATGGCTTCCAATTGTTCATTTCACAAATTATTTAATTATAAAATATTCATTTAAAAACAAATCTTTAAGCGCACATGCCTCTCATTCTGAATTTAAAAACAAAATAATTATTATTTTTCAATTTTATGACCAAATATAATTAAATATTTTAAAGTTTGAAAGACATGCACTTTGAAAAAAATAAAAAAAACAAATGTGCAGTCATAAAAGTAAAATTAATTATTACATTATTAAAAATAAATAATTTTACCTGTTTTGGGCAACTTTTCTAAGTGTATCAGGACACCTAATTAGTTTATCTAATGTTTTAACAATTGATCCAAAAGTTGGTCGATGTGTCCTCTCTTTTTGCCAATTATCTAACATTAGCTGATAAATAGCTTCTGGACAATCCATTGGTGCTGGTAACCTGAAAAGAAAATTTGAAAATATCAATTTTAGTGAAACTAGATGTACGATACAAGACGCTGGTCTTTGGAAAAAATGTTATAGCAATTCAAGAATGAGCTTCCAGGTCCAACCCTGCATGAAAAAGTTCTTTCATGTATGTATTAGCATCACCTTATTCAAAACCCATAACTAAAGTTGCGGTCTAAGGTTATAGACAGATAAGAAGTTCCTAGGATATGATAATGGTTTGGAGTCTGAATTTTAAGCAGCCCAAATTTTCGCTATAATACAACTGTCACATCTTACTTACAGACATATCTTTTAAATTATCAGTTCATCAGTTCTATTAACCAAAATAGATTGACTTAGTTTTATAATGCTTCCAAGGTACTGCTCGCTTCTTAATTATCTAGGAGGGAGAATTTTTCTTCATAAAGAGTTGTTCTAGAGATTAATCCGAAAGGTTTGAGAATTCGTGCCTGGATGAAAATAAATAAATTATCTAGGAATAGCACAAAATGATTCGAAGATATATCAAGAGGCTACACTCTATTTTTGGCTAACTAGTGTACCACTTTGTTTCCCTGATATCCAGCCATCAAAACTTGTGTAGAAAGTATTTTCATTGTACCACCAGGCATAGGCAGTGCATAACTATGCATAGCTATGCAATAAAATGATTTTTAGTACAGTCAGACTAACGGAAAAAATTACAATTTCGAATTCTTCAACTTCCGTCAAAAGATCTTCATCTAAAAACTAATAAGGCCGCAATTTTTCACCTAAATACAACATCCTATACTAATCGAGATCTTAATCTTCGTTCGTAGTCCTTAAATATGAGCCCCATTGCCCCAATACTTAATATAAACTTGGAGCCACCAGTATATAAGATCACTGGAGACTAGGAGTGAATATCTTTTTTGTACCAGATTGGAATAGACTTTTACAAAACTGTGAGAAAATTCAGACAACCCTAAAATATGATTGACCCTCAGTACAGTGAATAAAATAACTAAAAAAAATCATACAAACCTGTATCCTTTTTCAATTGACTTGATAACATCTTGGTTGCTCCAATTCCAATATGGCCTTTCACCATAAGACATAACTTCCCAGCATACAATGCCAAAAGACCAAACATCCGATGCGGATGTAAACTTTCTAAATGCAATAGCTTCTGGTGCAGTCCATCTGACTGGAATCTTGCCCCCCTAAAACAACATTTGGTTTAATTAAGATTATAACCTAATATAAATTTTTTTAAAGAGTATTTTTATTTTATTGTTTATTTTTTTGAAAAGAATGGATCAGTTTTAATTTATTTAAGGAATACAAAGTGATGGGTTTGAACACTAAGGCAGAATATCAGATGCATGATTCCACATTGCAAAGAAAAAAAAAAAATGTATGCAACTGGGTCAGGAATGCTAGGATGCAAGTTGATAAAGAGTTAATTTTTTAAATGTAGGAACAATGCAAGTAGTGAAAAAAAAAAAAGAAGAAGTTATCATAGTTTACTTAAACTACTTGCAGCTCACTTTAACATTGAAAATTTGTCTCAAACGTTTAAATATTTCTTAAAAAAAAACACTCAAATTAATATATAATTCAAATTACCCTTGTAGTATACGCTCCTTCTGTAGTACTCTCTATTTCTCTGCTAAGACCAAAATCGGCAATCTTGCAGACAAGTTGTGCATTTACTAACACATTTCTTGCAGCTAAATCTCTGTGTACATAATTCATTTCAGAAAGATACTGCATACCAGATGCGATTCCTCGTAGCATCCCAACTAGTTGAACTACTTGAAATTTGCCATCATTTGCCTGATACGAAATAATAAAATAATTATTTTATCATCGAAACTGGAGTATTAACATCAAGTTATAATGAAGTATCATTATAACCAAAAATTCTAACTTACAAAACTACTTACTCTAAGAAATGTGTCTAAGGAACCATTTTCCATATATTCAGTAATAATCATCACTGGATTGCTTTTAGTAACAACACCTTGCAGGAAGATAACATTTGGATGCTCAAATTGACCCATTATTGATGCTTCTGTAAGGAAATCATTGCGAGCTTTATCAGCGCTTCCTGGTTTTAAGGTCTTGATGGCTACGTCAATCTCAGATCGTCCATCAGGTGGTAATTTCAGTTTACCTCGGCATACATCACCAAATTCTCCACCTCCTGAATTACAAAATTTCATTAGATACTAAATAATCGTTACATAAGTTAATAAAAAGAATACGGAGTACAAAAAGGTAATGATGTGATAAGAATAATACGTTTGTTATTACCAATAATTGCTTCTATTGTTATATAAGAAGCGTCTATTTCTCTAGCAAATTCTTTGACAGCCTGATTTGGATCTTCATAAGTGTGAGGATCTATATAAGTTCTAGATCCTGTTGAACCAACTTGAGTAAACAATGGTGTAGTCACTGAAAAATTATTATTTATTAAATGACAACTGTCAGAAAATTTAATTTTTATTAAATATATATACATAAAATTTTTAAGTAGGCAATCATAAAATTTCTGTTAAAAATTAAATTCATTCATTTATTAAGCCTATTTCTATTGTTAACAGCTACTCCAAAAAAGAAAGTTTTTTTAATCATGAGGATGGAATTTCGATTTTCTCAAGTGATTCTAGCATAAAACAGTGTTAAAGTGGACATAAATTTAAGCGATTTATAATATAAACTTGGAAATTATGGAAATTGAAATTGAAAAGGTTGGAAAATATTCCACCTAACATACGGTTTTCTTGGCTGAATGAAAACTGTTCACTTTCCACGTATTTATCACTCTCTCAAAATAAATAAATCAATAAAAAACATAAAACAATAGGGCCGATTTCATGGATCTGCAAAAATATTCAAACCATAAAAGAAAAAAAATCTTATAAATGCAAAATTCTAAAGAATCAAAAATTTCTTTCTATTTAGAGCGAAAATGTAATAATATTTATAAAATCTTGTCAGGTACTGCTTGGATTCGTTCTTTTTCATATACAATGAATTTGTACTTTGCTTTACAATGTTCTTGGCAATATTTTGAAAATATATACATGTATATTGTTAACAGATAGTTGGTGCTTTCTTAAGTTTGAAGTATGAAAGCTGAAGAGAGCTAAGTTTCAAACATATTTTTTTTTTTTAATCCAAATTTATGACAATACAAAAATTTATGAAAGCCTACATATAATAGATTTAAGTATTATTAAGCAAAAGTTTGTAAAAGTCCTTCGTTATGTTTTAATTTATTGATTTTAGTTTTCCCAGGCGTGTTAGAAACTTGAAATATAAAAAAACTAAATTACTATACAATTTCATATAGCAAATGGATTATTTAGAGTATAGTTGTTCGCTTGAAAAATATTTTATTATTATTAAAGTTTATAGTATAAATAATCTAATCATCTAGTTTTTGTTTACCTGAAAGTAGTTTTGATATTTGATTAATGTATTCCCGATTTTTTCAAAATGACAGACGATTTGCTTTAAACTTTTTTAATAGTCACTTATATATATCCCATTGTCTCTCACATTTTTCATATATTTGATATATTTTTTGGGGGAAAAAAATTTGGTGTAATTCTCGGAATGCATCAATAATAAGCTTCCTCTGAGGTGTTGCGTCAAAATATATTAGTTCTATACTCGAGGTATTGTACTTTCTAACAGCTATTCGGAAAGTTAGAGAAAGATGGTGTATAATCTTCTTCGTCCTCTGAAATATTAGTTCTAGGACAAAACTTTCAATATAAAGTATTTAGAAAACAAAGAGCCCTAGATGACTATAAGAGACTTAGGACGGTCCAAAACCTAGGAAAAAATGGAAGCTAGGGGATGTGGTTAAAACGAAGTCCACAACTGACTCAGTTTTTCAGCCTGCGCAAAATAGTTACTATTAAGATAAAGAATAACTATTACGATTAGTACTAATTTTTCTCAATCAGATAAAACGCTTTTAGAACTATTAGTTCGTAGCAAGTGGGTTCGAGAATGTACGGTACAGCCTAGGCAACGAGAAGATAGTAGGAATTGGCCCTAGTACACCAATGCAAAATTACATATTAGTGCGGCCTTTGCAGACCTTATTTGGAAGTAGATGAAATAGTATGTATCAGTTTGAAGAGTGTTGCTTGAGTGCGATTTCAACTTTTGGAAAAAGAGAAAAACGCTCACAAATATTTTGCCGGTCTACATATATCTGCCTTATTTAAAAAGAAAGATTAAAGAGTGTATTGATTGTAAACAGTTGGTTACAATATGAAACGTTCGGGAGTTTATGAAATCAATATGAAACCATGAGTTTGATCAATTTTGTGAGTTCTGTAAAAAGGTTTAGATCATCTGAGAAATCTATAAAGGAAGTTTGGCATATTTAAACGCTAGTCTTTAAAATTTTATATGAGTTACAATTTCATTCGAAATCCTTATAATAAGAAGGACAAATTACATACTTTTCAAACAATAACAGTTATATTATTAATATTGTTATTTTTTTTTTTAGTAATACTAAAAACAATTTTCCAGATTAATGATAAAGAACAAACAAAAAAAACCATTACCATTTTATTATTAATGAAATTAATTAATTTAATAAAACAGACAGACATAACAAAATTAACAAAAAAAAAGAGTATTTAGTTAAAATTAAAAAAAAAAGGTTTGCAAAACTACTTACTGCCATTTGTATGCGTGGTAACAATTGGAGGGTTATCCAAATTGCAGTGCACTAAAAAACACAAAAAGAAACACTAGGGATACACAAAAGCGACAAGCTCAACAAACAAACAAACAAAAATAAATAAGCAAAAGAAAAAAAAAAAAATATTGGCAAGATTAAAACTGAAGACAGATCGGGGTACAACAAATTATAAAACATAAATTTAAATAAATAAAAAAAAGTGGATAAGATTATTTGTTCTCCCTTCCTCTTTCAAACTTCAATTTTAATTGGTTGCAACATAATAATAAATAAATAAATAAGATAAATTAAAAAAAATGAAAAAGCACCAACTGAATTTATATAAATTAATAATAAACATTCCATTTTATTATAATTTTTTGTAAAACATACATTATTATTCATTTAATTTTTAAATTTATAAATTATTGCTTTAAATATCGTGCAATATGCAATATGATTAAACCAAACAAAACAAAAAAAAAAGTTTAAGGAAGCCATGCATGTATCCTCTAAAGTTTTTCATTTAATTTTTCACTTTAACCATAGTGACTTACTGTAAGTAACAACTAATCCTGGAATAGACATGAAATTAAGATATAAAAAAATACCGGGATTACAAACCAAACTATTTGTTAACAGGATTTCAAAATAAAAACAATAGGGAATTTTGTTAGTGTTTTATTAATTAGTGTGAAATAAAACTGATTAGTGATTTATGCTACATGTTTGTGACAAAAAAACCGGTGTAAAAAACAATGTGATAATCTTTTTTTTTTAACAAATTGCATACAACAACACCTTTTGTGATATTATTGAAGAGTGTGTATAAAAAGTTTTCTACAATTTTTGATCATTAGAGCAAAAATAAAATTATTATTATTATTATTATTACTAGTTATAAGGAAAGCAATGGGATTAAATGATGATTAGGAAAAATAATTATACAAGCAAAAAAAGATTAAACTCTGAAATATAAATTGAAGCTGGTTAACGCAGTATCTCTATGTCTACTTAATTTGATTGAAAAACAGTGCTGTAAAAAGAAGTTCTCAGATTAATTTATCCTTTAAAATAATGAGGCAATACAAACAGGAGTTTTAGAATTTAGAGATGCTAACAGCCTGGATAGCGCACAAAAACTAAACTTAGCACTAGTAGCAGTACCCAACCGGATTTATCAGAGGATGATTTTTTGAAGAAATCTGCTACTAACATATTGCATTTTTCCTAATCATAGATCCGCTATAAATTATAATAGTTTTTCAATTTTACTTAGGAATTGGATTAGTAAAATACCCAAATCCATTGCTGTACACTGATGTATCACAGGGAATCTAATCTGAACCAGATGAAAAAAAAAGCTACAGCCATTTAATACTTTCAATTAAGGCCAAAAATAAGATAAAAAAGTAAATTTGTACATATAGTTACTTTTGGATATGGAAGAAATTTGCGCTCTATTTCTAGCGATGTAAATATAATTGAAATTTGTGCTATGAAGTTTATTGAAACTGTCGTGAAAAATATCTCAGCTTGTCGCAATATAGAAGCTGAAATTGCATGAGGCGAGAAAAATAATTAGTTAATTAATGGGTAAATGTTATCCCTGTTTTTTTTTTTTTAAATAATTTTGGCAGAGAAACATAAAATCTAATTCTTGATGAAACACCACTTTAAGAGATCAAGGCCTGCAAGATGGCAAAATGTTTATATACAATTATCACAACATACATTATCATAACATCCCCATATGGTTCACAGTAACAAGTTCATTAATACATCCAACTGTATCTATTTTTCAACTTTTACAAACTTTACAACTGTTATAAGTAAAATTAGGCTTATGGTCAGCAAACTTGCAGTTAGCATGTACGCTACTAGTTGTAGTTTATTGTCTGAGCCAATCACTTATCATTGATGGCAGAGTAGAAGCGTTAGCATTGTGCTAAGTTCTGAGCTCTAAATAGACACGTTATTTTATATTGAACATTTTGGCATTCTTCGTAGTTCTGGCATTCAGCGCAGGAGGTTCCAAAATGAATATAAATGTAATTAAGCTACTATTCTTACAAGTTTTAAGTCGAAATGAACATTAATTTATTTGTGAGAGGATAAATTCGTTCTGAGATGGATTTTACAGCACTTATTCTATCTAAGCACCAGGAAAGCTAATCTTACACCCTAAGAGAAAGCTTGCTATCTATATAAAACCATTTCTTTGTGAGGTTAAATATTAAGGACCCCTATATTGTATGAAATTTCGATATTATATCAAAAAAATTGAATTATCGTTACTTTATTTCAAATTAGTTTTTAAATAATTTTATTTTTGCCCAAATGATGGCTTGTAGTTTTCAAAAAAAAAAAAAAAACAAAAACGTGTATTTTCGTTTTAAATTTATGCATTTTAAGAAAGAAACAGAACAGTTACCTTCCCCATTCCTGTATTCTAGTGTATCACAATCACTCGGTTGCTTTTTATTACATTCGTCATTTCCTCGGCTGAAAATCAAACTGCATTTAAAAACATAAAAACTTTAGCTGTGATTGTTTTTATTAAAATATTTGATAAATGATAATTTTATAATATTGTTTACCTTCTGAGGAATAACACTGTCATAATAATGATAATAACTAATAGAACCACAACTGCAACCGTGGCCCCAGCTATGATTCTGACTTGCATGTTGTCATCATCACCAATGTAGGCTGTAATAAGAATAACAGATTTGTAAATGTATATCAGTTGAATTATTAACTGCATTTAAAATTTTTTTTAATATTATATGAAATTTTTTTTTGTCCCTTAATAATAGATTGCCCTTGATAATAGAGGTATGAGCTAAATTACATATGTTGGGATCTTGGCAAAAGATTTTGGGCTGTTATTGTTCATATTTTCTGCAAGGTATATCAATTGAAAGTAAAGATAAAATTATGATCCTTTGCGGGTCAAAATTGCGCACAAAGAATTTAAAAAGATGAGGAACTGTAATAAGGTAAAAAGATTTTTGTCTGAAATTTTACAGAATTGCTAAAGAACTATTATGAGATCACTAATTTCTGAATAAAATAAAACGTTACGAATTACTAATAAATCCAAGAAATATGGCTGGATTTAAGCGACACTTTATATCCCATCAAAAATATATTATATTAAAAATGAAATAGAAAGTCAGAGGAATATATAATAATATAAATAAATAATATAGTAACTAACCTGTACCAAGTACTTGTCCAGTTGTTTTATAAATTGGCATGCTAAAATCACCCCAACCATGAGTTGTCTTTGCTCTAACTTGAAAGCCATATTCAGTTCTCTGTCTTAATGAGGTAAATGTAACTTTTTGCTCATCAGTCAATTTACTAGTAGCATTTACATCTTCTTGTTTCGAGAAACAACGAACCTATGTATTTAAGAAATAAAATTATATTAGTGGGAGACTATAAATAAATATTCAACAATCCAAAAATAATTAACAAAAAATAAGTTAATTTAAATTGATATCAGATCATAACAATATCAATATTTTCTCACCTCATATGTTTCAACTAATACTTCCACCTCAGGATCTGGTGAAATAGGTGGATCCCAGGCTAATGATATTTCTGCCGCTTTTACCGCTGTTACTCTAACATTATGCACTGAAGCGGATGTAACAGACGCTTCAGTTGTTACAGTGATATCTATATATTCTCCATCAGAACTAGCAGATTCACTAACACCATTAGTAGAATATACTTGGAATCTGTAGGTAGTTACAGGACTGAGTCCACTAATTGTTACTTTCGTATCTTCGAATGTATCCTGAAATTAAAAGATTGATTTAAAATAAAGAATGTACTGATCTCTTTCAAACACTTGGGCTTTCTTCAAGAAACAGAAATATTGACAAATATAGTGATAACTGATCAAAACGAAATAGAAGAATTCTAATTATTTTCCTTTTTTTTTGGTCTTATTTACATTACATATTTAGTTCCACCATAAGAACTTCTCTTTGACAAAAACTTAGTGCTCTAACATGGCTTTTAATTTCTAATAAGAGAAAATATTGTTATTTCAAATTTTAGGAAATCATTTCAAAACGTAGGAAAATATGTTTTTAGGACCCCTAAGTATGTCAATTTTTATTTTATCGATTTGGCTGGCGATTTGAGATACAAAATATCTCAAAAACGAAAATAGCAGGAAGCTGAAACTTGATATTCCATTCAGGTACCTCCTAGGTAGTATTCATCATGAAGGTATTGATCAAAATCTATCTACAGGAAGTACGACTAGAATGACAATTTATTAAGTTTTTGTTTGTTTTTAAATAACTCCCATGATTTCAATTAAACTTCATATATCGACCATATCCTATAGAATTATTAGTTTTATTTGAAACATGGTTTTAAAAAAATTATTTTAGGAGTTCCGGGGGGTTGCTACAATATATAAATATATGTATAGGTACTTAAAAGCAATACTGAAATTTCATTTTAGGTGTGTAAGAAAGAAAATGGCCTCAAATCTTTTTTAAACATGAAATATTAATTGCACACATGAATCTTCCTTTTTCTTTTTTTTTAATGAAACATTCTTTTTTCTATGACTTTAGGGGGTGCTAAAATACTGAATAGTTTTATGAAGATTGACAAAAACTGGCCTGATGTTATGCAATTTACTTACACCGCATGTTTCAGATCCTATGGTCTAAAACAAGGATACATAGTTAGCTAAACATTTAGTTACAATTTCAAATTTGAAGATAGGCATTTCAATAACTGCAGGAGATTTCTAATTAATTACAATTTGTTGAGATTATTAAAAAATATAAGATCATTTGATTTATAGAAGCACTTATTTTTTTGTAACTGCGAAGCGATGATTCATCGCCACAAAAATCTGTGATCGGTAAAAAAGAAAGAAAAAGGAGTGTACTATCATCCTTTTTATAAAAAAAATCAGATAAGTTTAAAAAAAAAAATCATTCCTTACAAGAGATTAATTCTTAAGATCTCATTAATGGTAATAACAGGGGGTAATTTTACGGATGATGCACATGAGCATCACAAGAAAATGTTTAATTAGTTAAATATTTAGTTTTAATAAAAGATCTTTTTTAGATAGGAGGTTTTGGTACTGAATATTGGTTAACCTTGCGCATTTTATTTGAATCAGTGCTAATAAATTTCAACCAATCAGGTTTATAATAAGCGACGTATTCTATTCTAGCAGTAATATTAAATTGAAAGAGTGCACATTATGTAAATTGAAAGAACCAGATAGTTTGGAACACTTTTTTCTAAATTGTTCATTGTTTAGCTCTATCCGCCAAAAATGGCTAAGTAAATATATTAGTTGTTGCTCTGGCCTTTTTTTTTTTCAGTTAACAGATATTAATTCGATTGAAAAAGTTAAATATGCATTTTATTATACTAAACAAGCGCTCATCTTAAGAGATAAATAAATTAATTGCTGCCACACATTCATTTATTTATTTATATTAATTGTTGGGATTGCAGTAATTGGGATTATTCGGCTAATTTCAGTTAATTTTTTTAATTTTCTCAATAAGTGCTGTCCTCTTGGTTTAGTTTATTTTAATTTTTATGTCTATTTGGAAATTATTCATTTACAATATATTATATTGCATTATATTTATTTACATACATCACTTTAATTTTGTAACAGTACTGTTTACAAGACTTCTTTCTCTTGTTTTGATTATAGTTATATATTTCCATTTAAAATGTAAATGATTAATTTTTTGTGAATCTTAATTAAATATTTTATAATTATGTAAAAGATTTTTCATTTTACCTTTTATTATATTTTTTGTTATATTGTAGCAACTCCATGCTATAAAGAAGTGTATTCTTTTAAAGCATAATAATAAATAAATAAATATTAAATTGATTAGCTGAAATCTGAAATAGTTTAACTAAGATAGGGCTTTTGAGTTTGAGAAATTTTCAGAATTTTATGGTAGATACTATGATGCAGTAGATTATTTATTCTCTCTTTTGAGGGGGGACTTATAAATCTGAATGTCTCCAACATCATGCACCTGGGGGAACTCTCTAACTATATAAATTTTTGCGGCATTTCAAAATGCTAATTAATATTACTGTAGCCATTAAAATATGGGTGTGTAATAAATCTCCTGTATAATAGTTAAAAAGTTTATTAGTTGAATTTCCAGTTCACAGAAAGGCAAAAAAGTTACATGCCTAACTGTTCGCTTTAATTTACAACCGAATTACTTCAACAAGATTGTAAAACTAATAGGATAGGCGGACCACCTTCTGACAGACCATTATTAGCAAAAAAAAAAAATCATATACTGAAAGGATCTTACAAAAGATAGTTTCCGCCAGGGTAAAATGAGGAAATGTTAGATACAATATTTTTATTACTTTCACCTACTATTAAAAAAGGAAGTATTGCGATCGTATCAAAGTTTAGATTCTGAAATTTCATTAGAAATATGTGTTCAGAGTCACATGAAAAAAAGAAATGTTTGAGCAAAATATCTCAAAAAAAACGAGAAGCCACACAGGAAGTTTGAACTTTGGATTCTTTTTTAATGGTCACCTCGAGATCCATTATAAAGGTTTTTTAGTCAAAAGTTGTCAATCAAAAGTGAAACTTCACTAGATAATTTGTCTAGTTCTTCACGATTTTTGTCTAAAACGACTCTAACGATTTCCATTACACTGCACAGATATAGACCAATCACTTTTATTTGAATCATTTTTTCCAGATAAATTAATGTTAAGGAAATTCTGGGGAATCAACAACAGTTAGGCAAATCAGTAAGAGTTGTTGGGGTGTGGCTAGGCACTATTTTCTGGGCTACAATATAATCATATTGAAGATAATGTTTACCTAAATAGTCTCATATAACATTGAGATGTTTCTACGGTAATGACCAGAGGAGTTTTTAAAGAAAAAAGAATTCTTTGTTGCTCTACAAATGTCGGGTACCATTGGTGCCCTTCTTCAGGAGCTCAGCCTTATATAACAATTACAAGTATGAAGAAAATTTGCGTTAGTTTTATAATTGTATTAACTGTACTCAGAGAAAGTTGGGTGTTTCCCTGCCAGATTTTTTTCCTTCAGTTTTCGCGATTTTTCTCAGCTCCAATATTTTATTAAAATTTGTTATTCCTTAGTGAAAAAGCATATTAAAAAAGCCTATTTGAGAAATTTTTCAGAGTAAATTAATTTTTGGAGGGAGAAGTGCAGTGTAAACGTTCTGCTACCTACATAAATTACAGAGCTATAAATATTCTGTAAACATTTCTAAGCATTTTTTTCAGAATAAGAAAGTTGCAATAAGAGATTATGTGAGTGCTTCACATCAGATATAGATTTGATTCCTTTGAATGCTGTTGTCAATGTTTAGTGACTTGACATGAAGAATGAGAAGAGTGTTATCCTATCCGGCAACTAGGCCGCAATTAAAGCACTAAGTTCATATGCCATCAGTTTAAAAATGGTATAAGATTGCCTCGGTACAGTTAATGATCTAGGCAGGAATAAGAAAATTAATTTATTTTGGGTTCCAAGGTATCCTGGGGTTATGAGTAGGATATGAGATGGCCGATACCCCGATAAGGAAAGGCGTGCATCTTCCCTCACAGGATCGGAACTCTTCTATGGGATAAACGACTAGTCCCTCCGGAAGGAGCTTAGAAATGATGAGGAAGTCAAAAGAGTAAGGGGCTCTGGAGATTCCACTAGGACATGACAGCCTAAGACTTGCGTGCACTGGTCTGAGTAAAAATAGTTTTCACAAACTGGCGGGATTTCTCACGAGGCATTGTAGATTTAGGGGCAACTGTGCCTAGAACGCAATAGCAGTTGAAGATATTGTGGGAAGATGATGGAGGTGACTGCAAAACTCCTCCTAACGGATTGCAAACATCCAGAGCCTGGGTAGCGGGGAGTTGCAGGAAGGTATGCCCTCCCTTGAACCATCCCAGATTCTGGGATATCTTAGAAAACTCAACGCAGAAAGGTTGCTGGCGGGTGAGTGGTCTTATCCCGGCACCAGAGGGTCGCAGGGGATCGCTCAGTGATGTTAACATATGTATAATGTATTAGTGAGACCATATATTTCTTCTAGTTTACTTCTTGATACCATATGGCCTCACCATCATAAAATAGTAAACCTATTGTTCCAAATATGAAAATAATATTGTTTATATAAAGTTTCAAAAACTCTTTTTTTACCAAAAATACTCACAGTAGCTGGTATGTAGGAAACAGCCTGGCCGCACACATCACATTGCACTCTGTATACAGTGTCGGTTCTGCCACCAAGGAAACTTGGCTCTGTCCAAGATAGTATCACTGTACTTTGGTCTACAAAATTTACTGTTAAATTCTGTGGCGCTGAAGGTGGTTCTGTAACAAACAAAAAAAAGTTTATTGTGGTTATATTGTGAATACAGAGATTTCTTTGGATTTATATAATAGTTTCGGGGTATACATTCTGATAAGCGGGACACACTCAAGGAATCACTTACAATATTAACATTTTTCCATTTATTTACGTCGAAAAATCTCCTAATCCTCTTATAGTTGCTAATAGGGATCGGTTAACACTGGATTCATTGTAAACATTTCAAGAGGAGAAGTTTTGGCGCTTCATTTTGGTAGTAACAGGTTAGAATCTACCAGTATAGGTACATTTTTGTGCAATTATTGCCGCAAATTAAATAAAATATCACTTTTCTGCAGGAAATTAACCCTTTCTAATCAGGCTAAAACTGTGCACAAATTAAACATTTTTATATTATTCTTTGAATAAAAAAGTTTAATTTGACTGGAAAATATATTATTTAAAAGAAGAAGATTTAACCTATTATTGCACTCAAGCGTTATTCTAGTGTCTAGCGCACTCGCCTAGGGTGGAAGAATTCTGGGTTCGATTCCCAAAGATGATGTTGACTCCAGCATCGTGAGAAAATATGGGAAGCTAGAATTTGTAGCTAAATAGGTTCGAAGACCAGAACTATGCCTATTTTTTCAGGCGAGGCTTAACGTCCAACTACCAAATTAGGTGTCGTGGACGGGAGCGGAAGCACCTACTTTACTATTAACATTTTTTAAACAAATATAAAATTTAGTTATACGCTGGACTCGAACTGGGGGTCCTCCCACTTACAAGTCCATGCTCATAACCACTACACCAACACCCGCCCCGCGAAGACAGAACTAAACGAAGAGGGAACTGCGGCATGCTTACCTCACTCCTCCCTCAAAAAAAAAAAATAGACGTCTGGCAAGCCTTTATGGGCTGTTGAGCCATAGGTTTCCAGGTTTTATCCTGTTAATAATTATGTTTAACCTATTTTAACAGGGGCTTTCAGTTTTCGTGTGGTATGTTACGTTTGAAGTGACAATTTTGAAAGAACTTTGGAAGTCATGAAAGTTTATTAGTTTAATTTACACATACTTTTAAAAAATATTTTTTTACACATTTACTGCAAGTATTCACAATAGGATATTTCACTATCTTCCAGAACTTTTACACTCAAATATTTTATTCTAACATAGCAGTTACTGAACTAACCTTGAAATTGATTACTTTTCAGCTAGGTCTATGTTTGGAGCAGATTGTTTAATCCAAGCGCATATGATATCAATAATTAGTTAACATGGTTGCTTCATTAAATGGATTAAAATTGAAGTTAAAAGCAAAAGTATATCTATAATTAGGAAATAAAACTAAACCTCCTCTCTAAATGGCTTAAACTTCAACCACGTATTTTCAAGAAAATTATTAAATAAAGAGGAATTCAAACTAATAATGGTTATATGTAAGGGTGAATAATAAAAAGTGGAGGTTATGTTTAGCTCTGGAGGTTATTTTCTACAACTGCATGTGTCCCTACGGTGCAACCAACACTTTTTATTAATGCCTCCCTTCCTTAGGGTTGCATTACTCCCTTCCTTTCCCATTTCCAAAACATTCTGCGCCATTTCATTGATAGGAAGCAGCAATTAATTAAAAAAGAACTTCGGCCTTGGCCTAGCTACGAAAAAAATAAAAAATATGAAGCTCTGATAGTAAAGTTTTTAATTAGTAAAACAGGCTTTCTTCTACTTGAAAAAAGTTAAGAGAGGGTCAAAATCTATTTAAATGGTTAATCTAATGGAGAGTAAAGCCTGGAAATCGGAACAAGTAGGGATGGAAACAATTTAATGATTAAGAGAAGTGATGGTATTATAGGGCTATAGAACTGGAAAGAGAATCACTGGAAGAGAGAATGAATAACGAAGATGAAGAGAAGAAGTTAGTGGCGGACAGAGAGAAAGTAAAAGAGGAGTATACGCTTTTGTATAAGTAGTATACGGAAAAGTTAAGAGAACAACTCTTCTAGTAAAGTGTATTACTTTGTAAAGACGGCTATAGTAAGCTCTCTCTTCAGTTTCTGTATGTTTTTAGAGAAGTATGGGAAGAACCAGGATAAGGGGGTGACTTTGCAAGGTTTCAATTGAAAGGAAGTTTAGTAAGCTTGAAAAACAGGTCGCAGCAACCTTTCTGTAAATGTATTTTCTTAAAAGTAAGTCGTATAATAGCATTCTAAAACTCTTAAGTCACAATAAGAGACTTTACAATTATTGAATTCATTTTAAACTTGATGTTTTTTTTAGAAGAGTTAACATGATGGGGAGGAAAAGAAACTGTTGATGTTTTAGAATAGAAATGTTTAAAAATATAAAGAAAAATTGAAAAAGATCCGTAAGATTTTTCTTTAAACATCACACACACAAACTACATACATACACATATTGCCATAACACTTTTATCTGATCTATTTTTTCAAGAAAAATTGGGGGAGGGGGGATTCATTGCACTTTAAGCCTTCCTCTAAAGCACCACTTGAGTATCTATTTATACTAGCACCTTCGATATTGAAGTCCATTAAATATGAGCGCTAGTATTCTAAATGTTACAAATGAAAGTTGATAGATATTTATGTAGGTAGATGATATTCCACAAGGTTTAAAGAAAATCGTTGGAGCTGTTTTCGAGAATAATCGCATTTCCGTTTGATGGATTATCTTGCCCGAAATCTTGGTGTCTGATGCGGCGATGGTAGTGGCTAAACAGAATATCCAGGTTTGAGCTTTCTGTTGACTTTTCGTTTTTGAGATATTTTGTTAACCCACGCGCATACAAATCATTCGTTAAAAGCATTTTTTTATGTATTCAGGGGACCCCCCCCCAAAACATGTGGTTCTGGTGCCAATTTCGAAAATCTGGCACATTTGCAAGGAGTAAGAGAAAATAAAAATAAAAAATTAACTAGTAACTTGCGTAATTAAAATAACTACTAATTTCCATATTAACAACTAAAACAAGAAAACATCGCTGTTTTTAAACGTTTATTTTTCGTTTATAATGGAAAAACTTTATTAAACTTGAATATGGCATATGCATTAAAAGGAAAACTCTATCGTATTTTTTCCATTTCCCATTTATTTGCCATGATTTTGGAGTGACGAAGAAGCATTGGAAGTATGGGGAAGTCAATTTTCCAATCGTATTGAATTTTATTAAGCAATTCCATTGCCAGAAATTCATTCAGATTCGGTGACACCTTTAATGCACTATTATAAATTTAATCAAAACTTCTTATGACTTTTCCTTGATTGCTTTTTCATCACTTATTGAGAAATAAATTGGTACTTTACTTTCTTTCTTCTTTTTTTTTGGAAAATTGAAAAGAAAAAAATGATAAAAAAGAAATGTATTTATATCAATAGAAAAAAAAAAAGTAATTCAGGAAAATAAAATAAGGTTAAATTTATAGGTTATGGTTCATTATGGAAAAAAAAAAGCAGGATTTATAAAAAGGGTTCCATAATTCTTCACAGGTCTTTTTAATATTCTATGAATAAGAGAATGGTAAATTATTAAAGAGTTTAGAAATGCTTATATACAATTTCACTATTTACTACTTTCAATGATTAAGTTGAACTTGTAACAGCAACAAAGAGAAGCTCAGCAAAGAGAAGAGAAAAAAACCCAAAACCACTCTCTCGGACTGGAATGGGAGAAACTGTATAACTATAGCGACGGACAGTCTATAAACACAGTTGAATTCAGTTCAATACATCCAATTACTACGTGTCATTTTCATACTTATCTACCTTAAAACATTTCTCTATTGTAAAGTCCAGGCAGTCTGTATCACTTAATTTAATATATTAGTTAACCAGTGTTAACCAACTTTTCTTATATCATCAACCAGACCTAAATTCTCTCCACCTAACGGGTGGAGGGGTAAACAGTAGCAGCAAAGGGAGTGTACCAATATGGCCGAAGATCATCCACCACCTTGCGATGATCCTACAACTTCAGGTGCAGGTAATGGAAATTTGGGTAGTGGCGGGGTGGGACTCAGAAAGCGATTATTCAGAAGTTGGAAGGCTGCAAGCTTTACTTGAAGCAAGAGGTCTTCCACTATACCTGTTTGGAGCATTGGCCCCTCGCATGCACCATCTCCTTCACCGCACTATTGGCATAAATACTTCTACAAAAGCACAACAACTTTTACAAGGGTTGCAAGCTACGTCGGATGAAGGACAGCAGATGCAAGCTGCAATAGAGAAATGTTTTAAGGTAGAGTGGTATGAAAATGACACGTAGTAATTGGATGTATTGAACTGAATTCAACTGTGTTTATAGACTGTCCGTCGCTATACTTATACAGTTTCTCCCACTTTAGTCCGAGAGAGTGGTTTTGGGTTTTATTTCTCTTCTCTTTGCTGAGTTTCTCTTTGGTTGCTGTTACAAACTCAACTAGCATATTATTGGTTTTTCACTAGTTTCCACAGAAGTGGGGGCAAATTACTTTTGTATTCTTTTCTAAAACTGGAAATATTTTTTTTTTTATTGTCTGTGGGGAGGTACCAAGCCCTAAGCTATCCAAAGCCCTTCTGGGCCTATGTAGCTACCCTAAAGTTCGGAGCCTTCTTAGTGCACTGCCGGCCTCCGGACAGTGTTCTCTCGTTACAGACAACACTGTCCACCACCGGACAGTGAGCTGTAAAAGGCTCCTAGGAAGAAAAAAATCTAAAGGCAGCAGCTGGACTCGAACCCGGGACTGCCGCATTGCTAGTCCAGCGTTGCTACCACTGAGCCCCTAAACTGGAAATACAATAAATCAAGAAAATAAATTATCATTTTACTTTCCTAAGAGTAACACAAATAATACCGAGCAAAAAAAGAATATTATTACTTCTAGTGGAAACTCAATTTCAAAAATTGGATGCGAACCCAATGCTTCTTCTAACAGCAAAAAACAGAAAAAAAAAAAAAAAAAAACAATGTCTTTTGATCTGATGAGATTAATCGTCTCATGAACATGGATTCAATGACGCATGTTTCTATATGAAAAAAAAAAAAAAAAATTGGGATAAAGCAGGAATTTGTATGTGCACCTCTACTAGAATGAATTGAGCGGAATGATTTAAAACGGCAAACAATTATTTTACGAAAATCTCATCGTAAAAAAAAAAATTACAAACATTTGTTTCCTTATGAAAATCTCGAGAATGTGCAAAATTAATTATAGGTATATTAACAAAATGCACGACAAACATTAGGGAATATTTTAAAAATTAAAAACAAGTATCACTGTAGATTTTAAAGGAAATAATAATGAAAGGAGAAGTTTCTCCATTTAAAAAAGAATGAACATTGTTGCCACTAAGGAAAGTAAGAACTGTTGCTATGGTGAAGAAGGAATGGAGGGACAGAGTCTGGCAGTCCAACCAGATAAGGGCTATGTAATTATTTTAAAGGATACAGAGTAGTGAAGTGGATAAGACTTGGGTAGAAGTGGGAGACAAGGGAAGCATGAAATGTCGTCGTCAGCGAGACGGAGACTAATTCAATTTTGTCGCCGCGCCGAGAGCACGCAGATAATAATGCAAATTAAGTTTAAGAGAGAGAGAGAGAGAGAGTACACTGTTAACGGCAACGATGGGTTAGGTTTCCTAATCTCAGATTGGTCTTGACGGTCTGCTCCATACTCTCTAAGTCTTGTGTCGCTTGTGTGTTAAAATGTAAATGCAAACTTCTAAACCCATACCCACCATGACGCTATAAGCGCAATGAGGGCTAGGTAACCGCTATGATTGCACAGTATTTAGCCTAAATTTACCGCAACTGTCGTTTGATATTTGCATAAAATCTGAGATAATCTCATCTCAAGTATAATCACATTTTACTTTATTATTACCAAATGACATTTCAAAATTAACAGGAATTAAATAGAAATAATTACAAACAAAAGAATGTTATTAGTTTTGAATTTACTTTTTATAATAATAAATGTTTTCGGCAGTCTTTCCTAAAATAATAAAAAAAAATTGCTTTTCAAAATAACTTTGGTGGGCGTATTTCAAATTTTTTTTAGTGGAAATGCTAAAAGCTAACAATTTAATTAATAAATTTCATTTAAAATTACTATATTCACAACAAACGACTAGTTAGGCTGGTCATAAAAAATGATGGTAGGCGATAATATTGTAACGTTTTTCCCTCTAAACTAGCTACTGCAACTAGTTTTAAGTGGGTTCGTTTAGATAAAATACTCTAAACTTCAATAAGAAAAACACCAATTTATTGTTTTACACAATAAATTATAAATACAACACTTAATAATAATTAATTCACAGTTTAAACCACAAAAGTTCACTTTGTTCACTTTTTATACACTTTTCACAAACGTACACTTCGTTTGTAACTAGAAAAACTCTCTCAACTCTTCCACAGAGAATTAGAGCGCGTCGCCAGCGCTTCCCAGAGGCTACTAAGAGAACTTGAGGGACATGCTTTCTCTCCTAGATCGCACCACTGGCTGCGTTACAATATCTACTTGAGTGGACTTTGTCTTGACAGTGCCCTCTGTCTCAACAAATTAAAGCTTGTGGTAGCTTAAATTTAAACCTAATTGGCAGATTAACCCAGAAACCCCTTAAATTCATTTTTTTCCGAAAAATGTTCCATATGAAAGTTATCCCTTTTTATCTGTGCAGTTAACATTTCAACTTTTTTTTAAAAAAAAAGTTTGTTGTTTTCGAGCAAATTCAAATAAACTCAAAAATCAATTCTGTAAGTCACACTTCCGTTTAACAGATTTCTTCAAATTTGGAATTGGAATGCAATGCTTCTAACGTATTTTACTTGGTGGTACCATAAATTGTATCATAAAAAAAAATCATGGAAACATGCTTCAAATAGAAATGATAGGTTAAATATATGGATGGGTCCGCAAAGCTGGATAAAACATCTGGCATTTTATCCGTCGTAGCATACATGTTCCTTTTATTCCTGACCGGTTTCGGATTTTCCATCCATCGTCAGAGCAAATTTACCAAGTTGGTTCCAACCAACAAACCAACAAGTGTGGGTGCAACAGAAATATTGCGTTGAAGTGAGTTCTCTATAATTTGCCCTGACGATGGATGAAAATCCGAAACCGTTCAGGAACAAAAGGAATATACATGTTACGACGCATAAAATATCAAAAATGATAGTCATTAAGGAGTGTGGTTTAGTACACGAAGTTAAAAGAAAATAACTAATGCACTTATCAGGTTATATAGATTAGAACTCTACAGTACCATTAAACGTACCAACTTGAACAGAATAAGAAAAACTTGCAGTTCAAAAATTTTCCACCGCAGTCTCCAACAACAAACCTACACAGACCTGAAGATTCCTTTGTCCAAGATTTAGCACAGTCCCGTTAAATAAATTCCACTGCAGATTCTCCATTTAACCCAAACCTCTCGTCCAAACCCTTTCCTTCAAGCTCACACATCCTGGCAATCCGTAAGGTGACTGTAACATCGTTACTTTCCCGATCTCTTGGGTAACTAATGTTAATTGCCACTGGATAACTACTATACATAAACACCACCACGACATACATACGAGAATGTATATACCATCTAATTCAAGCTCATTGTGGAAAATATTAGCCATAATGGTTTCAATGGTTTCAATATTAGCCGTATCGAGAGCACTGTCATCGTGCACCAAACGCACTTCTATTACGCTTTACTCTGCCATGCCACTATAATGCATCAGCTAATGAGCTTCAACTTCGACAGCCAAGAGTCCATCTAGAAGCTATCTATAAGCTCCCACCAAGAGGTAGAATAACCTGGGATAAAAGAGATCACCAGATAAAATTTGAAGGGAGTAAACAAGTGTCATCTTTAATGGTTCACTAAGTTAGACACACTAGCCCATCACCGTTAGAACAAGCAAGAGTTCTAACTAGCCACATTACTCTTCAATAATTCACACCAACTAAGGCTACTTACTATTCCACTTTACGCTGCCAACAATCATCATTCTTCGTTCGGTCACTCGACCCTCCATTTACTCTTCTCTCTTTACTCAGTGAGTTGTTAAAGTGTTCTCAATTCATCATTAAATGAGTGTACCACCCACAATGACTAAACCACTATACCATCAATATATTTTATCATTTATCTATCATCTTTTATAACCGCATTAAAGAACATTAATTCCAAGTTGATCAAGATTTTCTAAGAAGGTTTTCAAGAATTATTTTAAGAAAATATGAGGAGTTATTCATACATGTTTTATTTATTATTAGTTAGAGGAAGTATTGCGATTTTCGAAATTGAGGTCGAAACAATTGTTTTTTGGGTGAAAGGTCTGTATGAACAAAATAACTCAAAAATGAAAAACCGCAGGAAGTTTAAACTTAGTATTCCGTTTAAGATTACCACAACATCATCTGACACAATGGTTTCTAACAAAATCCATCAATCGCAAATGCAATTTTACCGAATATTTTTTTTCTTTTTCAGTTTTTCGCAATTATACCGAAAACGGCCATAACGATTTTCTGTAAACTTCGTATACTATTTTGTGAGGTTCTGGGGAAAAAGTAGTGATAAGATTTCCCTCTAAATAACACTTCAGTACAATGTATAGTTAAGCATTACATGGAAAGTATTACTATAATTACAAATTTGAGAGAAAAATCGGTTAACCGGAAGTTGATGTTATCGGTTATTATACAAAATCAAAGCTCGCGTCAATAGCTAATCCTAAAACCAATATCTGATAAATAGTTTTAGACATTTCAACAATTAATTATGATTGAAAGCAGGCGTTACCAGATTGAAATAAAAGTGTAAATAATATTTTGAAAGCTAATAATGTATTTTAAAATACCATAATAAAATAATTTTAAAGAACCAATAATATTATAATAATTATTAACTGAGCAATATGTTAGAAATATTGGTGGGGATATTTAGTAGGAGTCTACAGTCATGCAACTATAATAATAAGTCATATATATATATATACTAGTAGGGTTGGTAGTGGATGTTGTCTGCACAAGAGAGTGGAGATCACATTCCACCTTGCACTTGTCCAATGAAGCGTGTTCAACAATAGTGTTTCTAGAGTTTTGTACAACTATAGTCTGCGTGACCAGATATATTAGAAACGATGCAATTATCAGGAAGTATATATAATATACTCCTTTCTGGCTCGAACACACTTTTTTTTTTTTTTTTTATTTTGCCTCTTCAACTCACCCACCACCACAACTGACTGTATCTCTTTCACTTTGCAAGTCTTTTACACCTAACACAACTTCGGCCTTTGTGACCTCCATAAAAACATAGTTAAAAGCTAAAAGAGCCATGGTTATATAATGTCAAACGTGTGTAAAAATGCTTATATCCCTTTTAATGATGTTCACACGGGCATAACGAAAAACAAACTAAATAATCCATTAACTATTTTTATTGGTGATAAAAATTAGTTTATTGGTAATTAATATTAGAGATAATGAATGTTTTAACCATAAAGTTATTATGAATACAATTAGTTTATGGACAAAATAATCTTTTCAAAATATATTTACTAGTTATTAAAATGAAATATTTATTCTAATTAAGTTTTTCAGTTCATAATAATTACTGCCTGATCTTCTAGAATAAAAAAATTCGTTTTTTTGGGTTTATAATGGGAAAATAACAAACGAGAACAATGCAGCTAAATGAAATTGATTCATATACATTTGAATACTTCAAATGAACAAAAAAACATTACACACTCACGACGTATAAACATGTCACAAAAACTACAACAAATTGTGAGAATGAGAATAAGGAAGGAAGGTTGCACGAACGAGGTGCTATCCATGAATTAAGAAAACCGAATTGGTCCGCCATCTAGCGTCGTAGGTCGCAGCGCCAAGACCAGAACAGACTTAGTTCTAACAGTTTTTTTGTTTTTTTTTAAGACATACATAAGAAATACAATTTCCTGAATTACAAAATATGTAGGTACGTAGGATTTGTTTCTGATTAGGCTGTATGAACGAAACGTTTTTAACTTAATTTATAATCTGCATAAATATATATAATACCATGCGTAAATGAGCTAAAATATTATATGGTCTGAGAAAAAGGAGGTAAGAAACTATCTATCCTACAGTAATACTTCCTACAGGATTCCAACAGCTCTGATCAATTCCCAAAGGAAATTTCAGGGATGCCAGGGATAATAGGAGAGACAAGAGTCTAGACAATTGGATAATGATGAAAGATATGGCATTTACGATATATTGTCTTGGCAAGTTGTTAAAAGAAAGGGAGTTTCTTTAAACTTAAGGGAGCGTCAACTTTCTGTCGGAATAGTTTGGATTGTTATGTCTAAATAGTTCGTAAGTTTAAGTAAATTTAGCATACATCGTCTTAAGTATGCACCCAAGCTTTGAATATAGTAGTGTCAGCTTTTTCAGTTCTGTCGGTAATTTAGATTGTCTTCAGTTTGGAATATTTAGTCCACTAACTGTATCCTAAAGTATTGAACGAGAAAAAGCAATAATCATTCGGAGGTTAAAAACTCCAGACGTCTACTGCTAATGGGCAAATAATTTTTAAACATTTTACATGGTTTTTATATTTTTGGAGTGAAGGGACCAAGACCTCCATAGCAAACCCCGATAACTGCTGCAATTTAGTCATTCTGTCGCGGGCAACCCAATATAAGAGAGCCCTAGCGTAATAGGGGTCTTGTTCGGCCGCATCCTCACGCTGCTAGTATAGAGCTTGGTACACAGCAAGGTGCTCACAGTTCAGTGTGCCATCGTTGCAAAGCGAGCATCCGGCATTTCGTCCACCATTCCAATCCTATGCAAGTGTTCGCTTAGGTAGTGTTGGCGAGTCGTCATTCTGAAATTGGCAGTGAACGAACACACGACGAGGTAAGTGACTAGGGATCGCTCGATCTAACAGAATAGCCCAAGCTTTGTGTCTAATGTTCGTGGTTTCTGTTGTTTCCAAAGATTGCTCCAAAGCATAGCTATGATGACGTTTGGTTCAAAGTATGGAGGAGTTTCATTCATTCTCTCTCTCTCTCTCTCTCTCTCTCTCTGATGTTGTATAAGGATATCGACTTATCATTAGTTACTTCTACTTCAGCGAGACGTGTTGGACAAGACGAGAAGCGGGCACGATGAATAGTAAGTTGGAGTGAGAGAACTAACTCTCTCCGATGTAGGTTAATGAGTAAGTAAAGAAACGAAGTATTGTGGTGATTGCTCCTCTGACCACTCTGATGCCTGAGTTTTCGCTCGGCCGTACTGCGACCAGTGGGTTTTCCTGTTAAGTACTCATCACAGGATAATGAACTTTAGAAGCCTTTAGCCTCGGACAATAAATCTAAGAAAAGCGCTGCTCGAAGTCGAACCCAGGACCTCAGCACACAAAATGATAGCGCATGCTGCCATTGAGCTAATCTCACCCCCCCCCCCAGTTTTGCATTACCTTTATTTATGATTTAATTTTAAGTACTTCAGAAACTGTAGAAAATGTACTAAAATGGAAGTTAGAGGAAAACTTAAAATCATGTTCGCCCAGTACTTCTTTAAAAAATAAAAGAATCCTTCTCCAAAAAAAAATGTTTCAAATAAAGGTGAGAGACATTGTATCTATTATATATTTAATAATTTTAAAAGAAATTTTGTAGCCATTGTCGAGAAAATTGCAAAAAAAGAAACAGAACTAAAACTTTCATTGATGTGGTAAATTAGGTTAATCCATTTCTACAGGAATATTCAGGTCAATTCTCCCGACGGTTCCGCCAAGAAATATCTCATATCTAAAATATATTACCTTTGAAAAACAATTTCTAAAAACCACACAAGAATATTCTTAACATTTTAAAATTTTCCTAATAATCTAAGAAAGTTGCACCGTTTTATTATAAAATGTATGAAAGATTTAGCATATTAATATCAAACTCATTAGCAAATTCCTGATTAACAGAAAGAACACCTGGACACAGAAAATTTCCTAGCCAAACATAATTACAACAATCTGAGACATGAAAGCAAGATTTCCTTTTAATTACCTAATTAATTTATTGAGTTTTCACATGGGTAATAAATCACACAATAGTAAAAACTTGTATATAGCAAGTTTTCAGGCAAAAAAATAAAAATCGCAGAGCTGTACGTGGTCTGTCTCCTTTTAAATGGATTTCTTTAAAGAATGTTGCGCAATATTGTTTGGACATGTTAAGAAAGGCAGGAAAATATACAGCTGCATAGTGTTTAAAGAAATTGGCCCTCCCCAAATATTGCTTTTAGGCATGGACTTAAACCATAATCCCTACAGAGTACCGAAATAATTAGCCTCGCAAATGATTTTACAAATTGCCTACAACAAAGCGCAAAACACTGGTGACTTAAGTGTGTGTAAATTAATATTTACAACAGGAAGTAAAAACTGTACCACTTTGCTAATAGATAATGGTAACGTTTTACCAAAATCATTTCAATCGAATAGCTATATAATGTTAGTACTTTGTATTGTGCATCAATATTAGATAAACAGATAGATTAAATGAAAAAAGATTGCTCCAAAGCATAGCTATGATGACGTTTGGTTCAAGGTAATGGAGGTGTTTATTAGAGAGGTGGGTGTCTCACTCATTCTCTCTCTCTCTCTCTCTCTCTGTGGTGTTGTATAAGGATATCGACTTATCATTAGTTACTTCTACTTCAGCGAGACGTGTTGGACAAGACGAGGAGCGAGCGGACACGATGAACAGTAAGTTGGAGTGAGAGAACTAACTCTCTCCGATGTAGGTTAATGAGTAAGTAAAGAAAGGAAGTATTGTGATGGTTGCTCCTTTGACCACTTCACTCTGAGGCACCTCGTTAACTGAGTTTCTCTTTTACTTTGGACATTACCACCTTTCTCTATTCCCTGTTTTATTTTTTATTTTTTTTTCTACATTATTTTTAAACTTCCACCTTTCTCTCGGTTATAGCTGACATAAAATAGAGCGCCTTTAAACACAGATATCAAGTTAAATTAATTCTTTTTTAACATTCTGGACCAAAATAACATAAATCTTTCAACATTTTCCGGGAATATTAATTAATAAAGTATAGAAATCTGGTGTGAGTGTCATATTCATATGACTTTCCGTTATTGTGTTAAATTAGTTTTTAACAAATTGATAGATGAAAAGAAACTGCATTTAATTAGAATGTTTAATTGATAAAAGTTCTTTAACCTTCGCATTTTTAGAAGGTTAGCCCTTTTTTTAATGGAACCAATCGCCAGTAAATTCACTACACAAAAGCTGGACTCAACAGTACCAATAACAAGGCCACCACTACTGAGCGTCCAAGCGCATATTAATTACGCATTACATCCTCTGCCACGCCCACTATAATGAATTGACGAATGGACTTCAACTACCAACTACAGCCAATCTCTCACCTAGAAGCTTCTCTAGCGGGGTAAGTGAAATACAATAAATCCGATCATTTGTGGGGTCTTAACCATCGGTAGTTCGTTAGATAAAATTTAAAGAGTAAACATCAATCACAACATTAACCACTTGAAAGGTTCAACTAGCCCCACAAGCACACCATCGTTAGAACAACAAAAGTTTTAACTAATTATTTCGTCTCTTGTTATTCAGTAATACTATTACAATACGAAGTTCCAAAAAAATCATTGCAGCCGTTTTTGAGAAAATTTAAATAAAACCTCATCTTATTGTATATAAACTAATTTACTTCATACTAGTAATTCTAGCAATTCTTTAATGTAAGTAATATTATGTAGGAGTTAGAACCGTATATTATATAAAGTAGAAGTTCCGAGGAAAGGTTAATGTTGCTGCTAATCCAGAAGCCTCCAAACATCAGTTTTCCTGGAAAGATGTATCAAAATAGCAGTAACCGCCATAATATTACTTATTATGCGATGTTTCAAGAAAATCGTGAAAAAAAACAACAAAAAACAATGCAATGCAAGCAACACTGTACTTTCGGTTGACAAATTGTGACCGAAACCTTCATGCGTACCAGATACGATGATTACCTAAACGGAATATGAACCACAGATGATGACCTCAAAACATTATTTCCACGAAAACTCAAATTTCCTCGCAATATGATCCAATATTCCTCTTATTTTTTCAAGCTTTGACAAATATTCATCATTTCGTCAATACTTCTTAAATTAATCGAAACTATTTCAACCAACTAAACGAATAATTATCACAGGACAAAATAGTACAAGTTTTTGGAGGTTTCGGCTAAGCAACTGAATAGTATTTCAAATGTTCCTTCAAATTTTCCATTGAATCTAATATTGTGTTATGCATTTCTTGAAATATATTTTAAAATGATAAAGTGTTTTTAGGAGGAAATAGTCCCTTGGAAGAAAAGGGGTTTCGCAACCATTTTCCAACCGTTGCCGCCTTTTGACCTTGTTTTTTCCCTATGTTTCCCTTGTCATATAGCAAGATCGTTCTCGCGAGTGCTCTTCAAGCATATCTAACGCTTGTTTCTGCTCCCACCCCCACTTGTTCCTGGGAGCTTATTCCTACCATACGGAACGTAGTTAGTTAATGTTGTTTTGAATTGATCACACTTTACTTTTGGCAAAATTACACTCAGGCGATTCCATGTTTTGACTGTAAATAATTCTCCCTACTGTAATTTGGGGGCGCTTCCTGTATTCTTTCACATGCACCCGAATTTGAAGAGTATTTACACGACAGCAGAATTGCGCAGCTGCATTATTTCCCCCTCCATTTACGCGATTTTTAGAGTGGGGAGGATGAAGCCCCCTTTAGGGCGCTTTGAAGCCCCCTCGGATTATTTCCAGGAAGATATAAGGTCCCCGGTTGAGTACCGCAGTCTTAGAGAACACGGGGCATTTAGAAAGTGATGCCCTAATATCGTTTCTGTGCCTTGTGTTAAATGCGGTCCTATATACGGCTTAAGTATATGCAGAAACAAATTATCCTTTTTTATAGAAGCAAAAAACAGAATGTACATGATTCTAAATAAATACTCCCTTTTCTACAATAGTGTTTACTTGTATATAGAGGTTATCAAAATTATATTATCATATAGTTACTTTTATCTAGTTTAATTTCTCAAAAGTTGTTAGGGGTAATTTTAAAAAAAAACAACTTTTATTTGTGAAAGTTATATAATGAAAATTATACTAGAAGGCACACGGAAGTATTCGCCTTATTGAAATAGGAAGTGTAACTGCTCTTGTAGAATATCACAGGAACAACTGAATAGAAGGAGCGGTAGGTAGGTAGATGTGGAAGGGTGTTGTAGCGCCATATTACCTCCCCAAAATCAATGCCCCCAGGTCAAGTGCCGCCTCCAGCAACGCTTGCTGCAATACCACCAGAGTAACTAGTAGCTGTGGGAGAGATCCCAATGGGAACACTGAATTTACCCGTACCCTAAAACTTGTCTTTCTCATTGAATAGAAACACTGAGGAGGCACGTGTTCCCTCTTCATCTGTTGTTACACGGACGACGACCTTACAAAGAGAATTCTTGAAGTGTATACAAATCTTTAGTGATGGTAAAGGTGTATATTTCAAGGGAAACACTCATTTGGCTAAAGTAATTTGAAATATTTTTTTTAAATAACATTTTCTGGAATTCATCGTAATAAAAAAAATAATAAAAATAATAAAAACCCCGGGTGAAACACTCACAAGACTTTCTCTGTTATTGCTGATTATGCAGTTTTATATACAATGCCAATTTTAATTGAACTTCAAATTTTTCTCAATTGGCCTCAATTGTATGTTTTTTCGATGTCCTCACGCGTTAGTCTAGTGGTTAGCGCGCTCGCCTTTCGTGCGAGAATTCAGGGTTCGATTCCCATGAGGGCAAGTCGGTGATGACCCAGCAACGTGATAAAAAGTGGGAAGCTACATTCTTCCCGTGTTACCACTTTCCGCTACGGTACTTGGTGGGGGTTAAGGACCGTACCTACCCTCTTGGGGTTTCCCAGTCCCCCCGTTGCAAGCAAGAGGTCGTTTTACAAGAGAAGGATTTGGTAGGTAGTTTGCAGGTTGGAATGAAAGTAATTGCGTGAATGCAGGTTCAGGCTAGTGGTGTTCTAGCTAGTTGTGACCCTTAGTTTTAGGCTAGTTTGTTAGGTTAGATGTAGGGTTTTCTCGTACCCCCCCCCCAGGATATTGAGTACTGAGGGGCGTAAGAGTGTGCACGGTTGAATGAACGAGCTTAGTGTGCAAAGGTGTATATAAATTTTAACTGTATTAGAATGAATGGAAGATAGGTTAGGGATAGGTTAGGTTCTTTGTCCCCCCAGGAATATCGAGTACTGGGGGGATTTGTAGGTTGGGATTAGCGTATTTCCATTATTTTGGGACGTCATGCTTTGCATTAGGGGCACCATTCAGGTTAGGGGTCCTCCTATACGGACGGATATCCTTCTCAAAAAAAAGAGAAGGATGTCACCACAATGGAGAGACTGTTAGTGCAATACCTCGGCATGGCAGAAGTGCCGAACCCAGGCACTCCCCCGCTTGACCCATTTAAGGGCAGCTCAACCAGCGCGCTAAGTGATCCCACAATGTGGTCACACCCCACTCCCAGAAGCTAGGGAAGGCACCCCCTAGCAGGCTCTGGTAAACCACGCACACCCAGCAAATGCGCTTCCAGCTACAGGCTGGCACCGGAGTTTAATTTATATCGCGGGTCTCCTCCTGCTGAACTCATGACCCCGGTCATTGGAGTTATTGGTTAAACCACGGCCTCTACGAATCCAATCTCAATTGCAAGCAATTGGCTTGGAAGATAGCTTGCGCCCATAGTTCAGTAATTCATACTCTAACGAGGTTAGCCCGACTACGCCCGATGGATCGTGCCATCTACTGATTCCTGTCCACTGCCTCAAGTACAGGGGTTCAATAACCCAGGATAGTTACAGGCAGCCCTGCAAGGGGAAAGGATCAGGATAGGATTGGTCGGGATGAGGGAATCCTCAACCTGGAGAGCCAGAGGCTGATTGCACCCCTCTAGGGTGGGCGATGGTGACACTACATACCCACGCCTTGGGAAGCTACAGTTAATAGCGTCCTAGGTAGCGAAGGCCGGAACTAAACGGCATAGTAACTGCGGCGTGCTTACCACATGCCTCCCCTATTCAAAACGCCGTCTGGCAAGCCTTGGGCCCTTCATGGGCTAGTGCGCCATAGAGTTAGGGTTTTTTTTTTGAAAGATTTCCGGTTGATGGATTTTGACCGAAACCTTATTGTCAACTTCCTGTGTTATTGAGATATTTTGTGCTCTCTCACACACTCACTCACACACAAACAACATTACTCACAATATAGTATTTAATGTTTTTGGTGTTCGTATTTAATAGTATTTAACATTCATATAACTTTATGTTAATACAATTTTTCACATTTCTAATTAAAACATTTTCTTTAAATGTTAACTATGGCTTAGGATTTTATAGGAGTGGAACTGAAATGTTACTTTAGAAGGAATCGTAAAAATGCCCATTCATCGTGTTACATCTAAAAATAAATTCTAGAAATAAAATATTATTCCAAAATATAACGTCACATGACAAATTAATCCGGACCCTCAGAATAACAGAACAAATCTTAAACATTTTAAGATAAAAAACAAAACAAATATTATGTTGTAATTAATTTAACTGCAGTGTTTCCCACGTTTCGCTCTTCATATCTCTCATATTTAAATAACATATTCATCAACAGAGAAAGACGTCTGAATATCTCATATACTTACTTACCAACACATATGACCAATTGATAAAACATTTTGTAGTATATCATGCGACCTCAGTGATAATTTATTAATAAGGAATACATAAAAATATTTTCATTAACAATTAATTTAGTATTTGGATATAGTCACTAAATAAAGGACCCATTTTGTGCCGAAAGGATATTTAAAAAACGATGTGGACAAAGGAGGAAAGTTTATAGAACATGATTTATTCAAAATGTTTTTAAGTTCTCTATTTTAATATCATGAGACTGAAGAAGAAGTATGAAGAGATGAGGCAAGAGTTACCGGGCGACGGAAGAGAACCCCCCCCAAGATTCGCGGTAATTGCTACAAAGTTCCAACAAGTTACCACCGGATATTGAGGATCTGAAGTAATTCGTTCAGAATGGATTAAATTTTGAGCAGCAAAGTGGGCTGCATATCCCAACAACTCTCAAAGACAGCGAAGGAGGGAAACTTTATATAATATTTATGTATACCAGAATATTTAAAAGAAAATTTTGAATATTAAAAAAATTAATATGTATAAAATAAATTTTGATATCCAAAAAAATTTACTAAGACTTAGTATGAAGGGCGAAATATTTTTCAGATAACAACTGAAAATATCATTATAAACAAATATTATATGATAATTCTATAGGAATGACATGTACTTCAAGTGTCAAGTAAAGTCTGTAGTCAGCGCACGTTTCAAAAGCTATTTTGAATATAAGTAACAAGTTGTTTTACAAGTAAAATGATAAAGACAAGTACTTCATATGAAGTGGTGGATAGATAAGGAAAACAGAATTTTGAAGCAAAACACATACACACAATACATATACATATAAGCATATAATTATACATGCAAATATCTCATGTAAAGGGAACACGGTAGAATGGTAACAATAAAAGGGGTTAAAACTTGGGAATACAATGTAAAGTTAAGCCAATATGGTGGGTGATTCTGAATGGGTTACCATGTTCTTGTTATAAGTCGAGATTAATTTTAAATATTATAAATTTATAAAAAGAAAATAATATATAAATAATTATTATAAACAAATATATAACAATATATAATAGGAGCGGTTTTGGTGTAATGGTTATGAGTATGGACCTGTAACTGGAAGGTTACCAGTTCGATCCCCGCGAATAACTACTATATTTTTATATTCGTTTAAAAAATTATAATGGTAAAGTATGTACGTCCGCCCCCATCTACCACACCTAAGTTGGCAGTTGGACGTAAAAAAGCCCCTCTTGAAAAAATACGCATTACATTACTTGCATAATGTTACAAACTAAACTATAGGTTATTAAAATATAATTTCTGAAATACTGAAAGTATAACATCAAAAGTGAGTTAATCTAAAAAAAAAAAACGAAACTGATTGTTAAGCATTTTGAAAATCTTTTATGGTTTTTGGGCTACATCATAGCAACATTTATTGGTGAATCATCATATTTTTTGTAATAATAATAATAAAAAACAGTCTGAATTTGGTTACACATCGTTAAAAAAGTAAACCCGCCTCCCAAAAAAGATCAAATAATAATAATAATTAGTTCAAACACATGATTTTTGACAATCAAAAATTAAGGTAACTGATTCGACTGTCCTCGTAAACGTTCGGCATTCATTCGGGATTAAAATGTTCCATTCACCCCCACTCTATAAATTATTAAAAGTGTCGTTACGTTACGTTACATTCAGATTACAAACATCCCATAAAACATTTTCAATCTTCTTGAAATCATTCAAGAAGTCACTTCCAACAAGTATCTTTAGTAGCAACAGATGCGAAATCCACATTCGGTACAATGGGTTTCAAATTCCAAGTAACTTGTTTCACTTGTTTGTTAAATGTTAGTAAATAAAAGACTCGCAGTGTCAAAAAATGGTGATGCAAAATTTATGAACCCAAATAAATTTTTGTGGAACTTGACCTTTTAAGAGCTGTTGTATTACAAGTTTAATTTAGATTACTTTTATTTTGTAATATTTATTTATGGTCTCCCTTTACAAAGGAAGAATCTACGTCCATTGACAAATAGTGGTTATAAGATATGATAAGTATTTCTTTTTTCATTGTACTAATGTCAGCAAGATACCAGTTGCTCCCAAAATACTTAATTTTTATTTAAACTGTGAAAACCAATTAAACTTGATGTTGTTGTTATAAAACAAAAAAAAAAAAAAAAAATGTAATAATCGTTATCACTTACGTGTACAAGGCATACTCTTTGGATCTTCTTCGGCTCTATAATATCCAGAATTACAACGGCATTCAGAGAATCCATAATCGGGTGCTTTACTATGCGGTGGGCACGGCTGGCAGTGATCAGAGCCTGTTGCATGTTTATATTTACCAGGTGGACACACTGTTAACAAAGAATACAATATATTATAATCTTACTAAATGATTTAAAGGCATATTTCATATGATTAGACGCTAACCTAAAAATAAGCTTATTAAGCGGAAAGAAATGAGAGCTTATTTTTAAATCTCTTTTATATTTCATAAAGTTATTTGTAGTGGGTAAAAAAAAAAAAAAAAATGTAAGGAATTATAAGTTTCCTTATTAATATTAATAGTATCTTTAAAGACTTTCTTTTAACATAAAAATTCTTTATAGATAATTGACTGCTGTTTGGTAAATGAGCTAACTATTAATCCAAGTTCTATTCAAGAGATTATATAAGTTATGCTAAGGATGCTCATAAAGTAGTACTGATCTCTTCTCTTTTATACAAGCTTTAATTTTTAGTCAAGCTGCAGAGTGCTTTAAGTACCAAAGTTGAATTTGACATAAAAAGCAGTTTTTGAATCAGATGAGGCAGAAAATCGTTAAGAGTTAATGGTTTTCTTAAAAATTTATTCTTTTTTGGATGGATGCAGTTTTGAAAAATTAAAAAAATTCTAGCTTCAAATGTCCATTGCTTTCAACATGCAATTGAGTACTAAAAGTCGTTACTAAGACTAAGAAAGAGTAAGGATTAGCTAGTGTAGCCTGCTGGACTTCCATACGGAGGTCCTGTGGTAGAATGCAGCAATACTGCCCTTAGATTTTTCTCTTCCTAGGACCCTATACAGCTCACTGCCCGGTGATGAGCAGTGCACTAAAAAGGCACCGAGAGGCGCAATAGATCTTTCAAGTTGCAGTGTAACATCCTCTCTATAACAATCTAAGACTAAGAAGCCTGTATTGTTGCACCGTCTTTGGCCTCTGAGTCATCTACTATTGCTGAGCTGCTCTCTCCCCACTTCTTTTTAAAGCAACAGAATCACAAAGTAGTCGCCATGGAAATTTGCCTCAGAGGTGAAGCGGGTTCCCTACAATATATGAAAGAGCAGTTTCTTCGATCCTGAGGGTCGCGATGTTGCTGGATATACAAAATAATTGAAAGAGAAGTTGTCTGCGGTGGAAATGATCTTAATCTTGATTGTGAAGAATAATGTAAATAATTTAAACAATAACGTAAACAATATTTGGTACATTGTTTCACTTCGCTGTGACAAAGGCATCGAGATCCAAGCTAAGAATTGACTTAAAGCAGTACTTATGCTGAATTCGGGATTATTCTTATGCTCTAGTATAACGTATGCTTTGTACAGCATGAATTCTAGTCTCTGAGGAGGCTTCTGCAGAAATTAATGGTTACCAAAAATAGTTTCTCGAGATGATAGCAGAAAGTAGAGGAATCTCCTTTTAATACTGAAGATCAAGAAAATAGAGCATGATAAAGTACCCAACATAACTGACCACAGCAAATGTAGGCGGTAATGGCAACATGATGTGTTGCACGAGTAGGATTTAGCGACAGGGAACATTAGTAAAGTAAGATCCGAAGCAGACAATCTAAAGCCAGAAGAAAGTAGACATTTTGGAATGTCTTCCGGAAGTTTGAAACACTTCATTAGGTTCAAAACCACAGTTCTTGAAACTTTTATAGTTCGTGGTGAAGACTGCGTTTGCTTAATGTTTCATACATTCTTCTTAGACAGCTGGAAATGTTTGTTTGTCAACTATTATTAGTCAACGTTACTGGTTTAAATTATTTACATTATTCTTCACCATCCAGATTAAGATCATTTCCACCACAGAGAACTTCTCTTTCAATAATTCTGTATACCCAGCAAACATCGCGACTCTCAGGATCAAAGAACTGCTCTTTCATATATTCTAAGGGAACCCTGAGGCAAATCCCCATGGCGACTACTTTGTGCTTCTATTGCTTTAAAAAGATGTGGGGAGAAGGCAGCTCAGAAATAGTAGATGACTCAGAGACTAAAGCAGGTGCAACAATACAGGCTTCTTAGTCTTAGAGATTGTTGTAGGGGATATTGCACTGCGATCTGAAAGATCTACTGAGCCTCCCGGAGCTTTCTCAGTGCACTGTTCATCACCGTGCAGTGAGCTGTATAGGATCCTAGGAAGAGAAAATCTAAGGGCAGTAGCGCTGGATTCGAACTCAGGTCCTCCGTATGGGAGTCCAGCTCGCTACACTTAGCTAATCCCTTCTCTTTCTTAGTTTTAGTAACTACTTTTAATACTTAATTGCATGCTGAACAATGGACATTCGAAGCCAGAATTATTCCTCGATTTCAAAACTGCATCCATCCAAAAAAGAATTAATTTAGGATTTGTGTGCACAATTAAGTCCTACGATTTTCACCCTCATCTGATTCAAAAACTGTTTTTTACGGCAAATTCAACTTTGGTACTAAAAGCACTCTTCAGCTTGATTAAGCACTAAAGAGCGTGTAAAAGAGAAGGGAAAATCATGAGGGTTTTTTTACTGTAAGTGAATCTCTTAAGATCAGCCGTCCAAGTTACATCCTCATTTAGAAAATTAAGACGTAATCTAAGCAAATGATGAAGTAAATGAAACAAAACCCTAATCTATGTTACATATATTTGAAATTATATTATTATTATATCAAGAAATGTAAAGAGAAGTTAAATAAAAACAAAATTTCTATAGCTGTTATATAAAATAACTGCAATTTTTAATGTTATTATCATAGGCGTGAATGTGCAAGACACGTTCAACTTTAAATTGCGGTCTTCACCAATGGGGTCCTAACTCTGCCAAAACCAATCCAGCTACGTTATTAACCAACCTTAATATACTTGTAATTTCGTTCAGAAGACTATTAAACTGTGTATCTAATAATGTATTCTGGATTTTGATTTTTTTTTTTTTAAGTTTTTTAATACGATACGATGGTCGTAATTCATTTAGTTACGTAATATTTAATCATTTTTTTTCCTTTATGAATTATAATTAGACGTCTTCTCTTTTTTTTATTTTTATTTTTTGTAGAATGGCACCCTGCAATTTAAGATTGTTAAGTGCTTCATTTGCATTTTTCTATACTAATAAAAAATAAAAAACTTAACTTTATTAAAAAAAAAAATACTCTAGTTTGAAACACTCACACAACTTTCTCTTACACCTGTTCTCAAAATTATAATTGACAAATGTTATACTTTGTGTACCAAATTTAACGAAATTCGTCGAAAACTAAAAAAAAACTGTTCAGTAAAAGCGCACTTTCGGTTTACTAATTTTTCTTGAAACATGGAATTCTGGCCATCTATTTATTTCTAATTAATTTTGTTTGGATGATAGAATTGTATAATCAACTATGATAGCACTTTAGAGGAAGATGTAACCACACCTCCTCCCAAACAGTCCCGTTAAATGAATTTTCCTAGGGAAATGTTTTAAATAAAAGTTGTAGATCTTTGTATGTTTAGTTTATATTATTTAGTTTCAAGAAAATCGTCGGAAACATTTTTAAGAAAATCGCGAAAAAGTGAAAAAAATCATTTAGTAAAGTGTTAAAATAAACGCAACTTCTGGTTATCCCATTATTTTTTTCAAACTCAGAATTTCAACAACATATTTAATTCTAATTAACATTATTTAGATGACAGAATTGTCTAATAAACTGAAATAGCACTTTAGATGAAAACCTAATCCCACCCCTCCTTCAGAAGCGCCTTTAAATGAATTTTTCCGGAGAAATGTTGCAAATAAAAGATGTAGCTCTTTGTATGTGTAGTTGATATACCAGGTTTGAAGAAAATCGTCAAAACCATTTTTGAGAAAATCGCAAAAACGTAAAAAAAAAACAACTAGTAAAGTGGTACTTTCCGGTTGAGGATTTTGACAGATAATGTACTGTCAGATCCCATGGTGATACCTAAACGGAATATCAAGTTTCAACTTTCTACGGTTTTTCGTTTTTGAGCTATGCTGTTCACACATTCACAAAAACATAGACACACACACACAGACCATTTGCTAAAAACCACTTAGAAAAAGCGGGGCTTTTTTGGAACCAGGGGACCTCAAAACGGATATTTCTGGTGAAAACTTGATATCGTAAATTTGACACGATTACAATACTTCCTCTTACTAGGAATAAGAGAAAGTAAAAAAACTAACGATATGTTTTTATACATGATATAAATTAATTTTTGATAATTTCACCTTTTTTTTTGTATCATAAAAGGAGTGTGTTGCCCGCAAGGGGTATCTGTTGCATGCAGTTATTTGGGAAGTAGCGACCCCACGGGTTACAGCTTAGTATTCCATGCACTTCGTCTGAAGAGTACACAGTACACTTAAACTACATACACTTTTACTCTTTACAGACAAGGACAATTACAGTACACAAACTAGGGTTTCCGTTCCTAGTTAACTGGCATAAGCCAAGGGAGAAAGAAGGGATTAGCTCAGTGGTAACGCGCGGGACTAGCAAGTCGGAGATCCCGGGCTCGATTCCAGCATGCTGACCTTAGATTTTATCTTCCTAGGAGCCTCTACAACTCCACTGTCCGGTGATGGGTTAAATAAACAATAAATCTTTCAGGTCGCAGTGCAATAATCCCCTACAGTAATTTACATCGACATCATAAAAGGTATGTGTTTGTTGTTTTTTTGTTTAGTCATTGCTATTTGTTATTTTGTAGCACTGGTGACGTCTTAATATAAGTCGAAACATCAGAGACATTTTCCGTGGAAGCCTGCTTCATTTTGTGGTCATCGACCGGTTTCGGGCGTTCGCCCATCTTCAGGATGCGCTTTTCAGACAGTGTGCCAACACAGACTCGTACAGAGACTTAGTTTCACACTCATTTCAACTCTAGTTTAAGAGTTTAGTATTTTAAACATACACCTCAGTTAGTGTGAAACTAAGTCTCTGTACGAGTCTGTGTTGGCACACTGTCTGAAAAGCGCATCCTGAAGATGGGCGAACGCCCGAAACCGGTCGATGACCACAAAATGAAGCAAGCTTCCACCGAAAATGTCTTTGATGCTTTCCAGCTCTGCGGAACCAACGACCACAACAAATAAGTCGAAACGTTACCAAAGTAAAGTTTATTTTTATTTAACTGCCCAAATTCCTCCATCCATTCCTACATCCTTTATAAATGATTTAGTTATGTCAGATGTCGGGAGAGCATTTCACGTGGAATTCGTCCAGCAAAGGAAGGGGTGTTCCGACGGAAACAGAAGAGTACTAAACAAAATAGCATTCTATCGAAGTATTACAACAAGTGAATGCAATTTGTCCATAAGCTAGGCAGCATCTCTGTTCGCATAATCATTCTTCTTTGTCTTCCATAAAAGTCCATACATTGTATATTCTTACAGTTACACATTGTTAATAACTTAGTTCCTGAGTTAATCTAATTACTACTATTAGAATAAATGATGAGTTTAAAAATTGATACTACAGTCTCTCAGAAGAAATAACAATGTTCTAACAAAAATTAAACAGCAAACGGGTTATCTGTTTTAATTCCAACCATTAACGATGGATGCATGTGGATCGTTTTAACCATAATCAAATTCTAAATAATGTATTACTTAAGATAAAACGAACAATAAACTCAAGTTGCATGTTTGTAACAGTTACAACTGATAATTAAATTCCATTTATTATACCCAATAACAACCGGCAATAAAATTATATATTAACAGTTAATACAAAATGTGTGTAATAATTTGTCAACTAGCTCTATAAAAAGTCAATCTAAGCTATGCCATTTATTTTGTCTGATTGACTGTTTAATCATTGAAACTCAATTAACTGACATGATATCATTTATTATTAGTTATATAATATTTCTTATAATTATTTTTCAACTGTTAAAGATTATTTCCAGCATAATTTGTAACAAAAGAAATATTAAATTAACTGTTACGAATTAAGCCTTAAAGAAAAATATTTTGATATTTCAGTTCTTTCCTTTTATTTAATCGACATCAGCTGACTAACTGGACTGTGACCACGCCATAGAGTGAATCCCAGTACAAGATATTAGTAACGAGGATGGGGTACTCTAATAATAGGTGGTCCTGAGCTAAGATTAAAATACTCGCTAGTTGTTATCAGTGTCGAATGGCCATCTCGGTAAGATTGGCGGACAAAATCTCCTACACAAGGTTTCATTAAGTAAAAAAAAATTCAGGACTTACGAAAAGAGGAACATTATAGAGCAAGATAATTTGATTGGTTAAGATATTTTAGTAAAAACCTTCGGGAAAGACACAGTTTATTATCTGGAATGCTGGCTAGATTTCTCAAGGTATGCAAAATATTTCATTATCAAAACAATGAATCTGAACTTTTTTTTATTTTAAAGCCTCTAGTAAACCTAATAAAAAAAAAAAATTGAATAAATTAATAAATAAAATAAAATAAATCCAATGAATTGATTTTTATTAACAGCAATCATCCAATTTTCCTGTTGAATTATTATGAAAACATTATTTTCCAACGATCTCTGATGAATTAATAATTTGTTGGAAATCAGTAGTTTACAATTTATTGGTTGTCATATATCATTTATGATTTATATATAACCTTGTATTTATATTCCACCAATCAAATCAGACGGGATATTGTTTCTAGTATAATAACTCATATATATTTATGAATTTTAGTTACAACATTAATTAAATTAGCTATCAAATGTGGATAGGTTTTAGCGTGCGCTTTTCAGTTGAAATTAGAAATATTGGTTTCATTTTTTTTTGTTTTTTTTAAATATTTTTATAAATTAAAGATCTAAATATGAGAAGTATGTTCATGTGTCTTCACTTCCAGGTTGGTGTTAGAATGTACTAAAAGACTGGAAGAGCTTTCTTCCATGGAGGATGTGCTTCTAGTCTGGGTATTATTATTATTATTATTATTATTCCCAAAAGGGGAGGGAAGTAAACCCTACGCTATCCAAAGCCCCCTCGGGCCCATATAGCTACCCCTAAAGAATACCTACCACTGGGACTAGAATGAAAATCCAGGCCCAGGTTTTAACCATCTAAGTTTCACAACAGACCGAACAAATCGGACCAAAACCTTAAAAGGACACAGCTTAAGATCCTCTACCGACATCCTATTCCGGCCGAAGGTCCTAAACCTAATCTCCTCACAACCCAAACAATTCGTCATCAAATGCATGGGTGTTTCCTCCTCAGTTTCACAAACTCTACAAAAAGGGTCAGGCACAAGTCCCATTATATAGAGATGTCTCCTTAAACCACAATGCCCGTGAGGAATCCAACCAGATATCTGAGGGAGGTCCGTGAAAGACATCAGACCCCACTACTCAAAGCTCCGTTCGGGCCCCCAATGAGCATTTTAGACTGCCGACAACCCACTGCACTCATCCATAAGGATGAGTGCTGTGAGGTCATCCACGTCTGAAAGCCCGACAAACATGTGTCAGAAGACACACCAACAGCAGGCTCTGGACCAATGAAAGGGAGAGAGGCACCTAATTTGGCAAACCTATCCACCTCCTCATTCCCAAAATTCCCATATGACCTGGAACCCAGACCAGAAGCACATCCTTTAATGAAGAAAGATCTTCCAGTCTTCTAGAACATTCCAACACCAATCTGGAAGTGAAGACACATGAATTAAGCGCCTTCAACGCAGCCTGGCTATCCGAGCAGATACAAACACCTTTTAAATTAGTGTTACGCACCCTCTCATCCAAAATACAGCAAAGAATTGCATAAACCTCAGCCTGGAAAACGGTGGCCCACTCACCAAGAGGCGCTACCAAATGATCTCCCGTCTCAAAATAGACGGCAGCCCCAGACTTACCATCCATCCTGGAACCGTCCGTGTAGCATCGGTCAACCGTGTAGGATCTAGTCTGGGTACCAGGCCATATGGGAATTTTTGGTAATGAGGAGGTGGATAGGTTTGCCAATTTAGGCCCCTCTCTCCCTTCAATTAGTCCTGAGGCTGCGTTGGCGTGTCTTCTGGCACATGTCTAGTCAGGCTTACAGAGATGGACAGCTTCACAGCATTCACCCTTATGAATGAGCTCAGTTGGTTTTCGGCAGACCAAAATGCTCATCGGAGGTCCGGACAAGATCATTAGTGAGACGTTGCCTAGGTTTTTCACGGAGCTCTCTCAGACGTCTGGTTGGATCCCTTACTGGACATTGTGGTTTAAGAAGGCATCTATACATAATGAGGCTCGTGCCGGATCCATTTTGTAGAGTCTGTGAGACAGAGGAGGAAACACCCATCCATCCTTACGACAGATTGTCTGGGTTGTAAGAAAATTAGGTTCAGGACCTTTGGTCAGAATAGGATGTTTGTGGAAGAGCTTAGCTATTTCCCCGTAAGGTTACTGTCCGATTTATTCGGACGGCGGTGAATCTTAGATGGATTAGAACCGGGTCTGGATATTTGTTCTAGACCCGGTTTGTTGTTGTTTTTCTTGGAGTAGCTATCTATATAGGTAGGCCCAATGCGGCTTTGGATAGCGTAGGGTTTGGTCCCTCCCCACAGACAAATAATAATAATAAATACGAGAAGAAAGCAGTAATTCTCTTTTGGAAACAAAACGAGAAGACTTATTATTAAATGATCAATGAAAGCTCTTTGAAGTTATGGCCAATTTCTTAAAAACTACTTCTTTTTGTTTGGATTCAGAAAATCTCAAAATGTGTACTTCCAGTGAAAACTCAATATTAAACATGGACAAGATTGAATTACTTCATCATAAAACTGTAAAAGAATGTTAAATAAAAAAAACAACAGTCACTCTAAAAATCGATGTCACAATAAACTACCGTTATTTGTCCAAATTTTTTTATTAAGGTACAAAACGTGTGTAGTTCATTGTAATTTTATAACCAAAGAAATTAGAAAAATATTATTTATAGTCAAAAGTCTATAAAATATTCTGAACGGTGAATCATAACAGTGAATTTAATACAGAACAATAGAATTATTTGCTCATTGAGAATGCATGGGAATTATGAATTGTATGAAATTCATTCAAAATTAAAAGCTCCGTGTTATTATGCAAAGTTAATTTTAAATTTATTATATTATTAATGTGTACATTAATGAGTAGAGATTGTAGAGTAAGTAGAGAGAGAGAGAGATAGACCAGTGAGAATTGCATGGTTTAAAAGTATAAATATATAGCCTCATACTGTCTACTATGAAAGATTGTCGCGCGTGTGTGTATACTCCACCATGATTATGAGCAGGTAAATATGTAAATTGTCACCAAGAATATTACCATATTGGAGTAGAAAAGTAGAAGAAGAAGTGTAGAGGAATGAAATGTAGTGGGAGCAGAAACAAGAACGGTAAAAAATCTCAAGGTTGAAGTTTAGACAAACCAGACCAGACCGCACGCAAAACTAGTGGAAGTTGCCCAGCCTTACACACTAGATAGAAGCACAAACTTGATGAAGATGAAGATAGGAGAAGAAATGGTAGGAGAAGTTTTAAAAACCGCCCACCAAGTTTGACTACACCATTGGTAGCAACAACATCAAACAACAGCAGTAGTTAGTAACAGTAGAGACAGCAAAACAGCAAGCAGCAGCAGCAGCTAACCACCACTTCAAGATGTGAAGAATTCATTTTAGAAGGACAACCATGTTTAAAATTTATAACGATACTCTGCTTTCTCATAGGTTGTTTTGCATATCTTGAAAACTTATGTTAAAGATTTGCTATGGAAAACGAAGTTGAATAGAAGTGAGTAAGGGAAGTACATCATTTGCAATTCCTAAGCGCATTGGAAGATTACTGCTTTGGGACCACCTGCTTTTCACACCTAAAAGAGAGAGGTAGAATATTTCAGAAGAAAATCATTTAATTTATAAATATATGTATTTTAAATAAATTAAATGTTTTTTTTTATAAAATAAATGGAATATGAAAATTTCTAATTTTACAGGTTACAAAAAACAAAACAAAAAAATCTGGTGTGAAACTGCACTTTTACTTACTGCAGTTTAATAAGATTTTTTTTAGTGACATATTTTTTTCAAACTTATAATTTGTACAAAAATATTTGCTTGTCTAAAAAATTTTATACCAATAAATTAAAGAATCTAAACTTTAATAAAGTGACTTTGGTTTTGAGGAAACCAAACACTCACTCAAACCTTCTTTAAATGAACTTGCTCGTTAAAAAAGTAGTTCCCAACAAAAGTGTATGATAGATAGGTCTCTCCTGTATTCATAGTTAGTTTAATAAAATTTAATGAAATCCTTGAATATGTGGATGGATGGATTTATCCTTCGTAGCATGTATATTTCTTTATTATTCCTGACCGGTTTCGGATTTTCATCGATTGTCACAGCAAATTCACCAAGTTAGTGTATAGTGTTATAGTAAAAGAACGAAATGGAAAAAATAATAGTTTTAGAAAATAGTTTTGTGAAAATTAGATAGTTCAAATAGTGTAATTTAGTGATGGGTACCGAGCAGGTATACTACAATCTAAGTCATTGCTATTAGGAAAATAAAGGCAGAAAAACCCGTTAGGCCAACTCTTTTGTAAAAGAAAATCCCCCGCTAAAGAGAGCATTCCTTCAAGCCAGATTTGTTGTAGACACCAAGGAGAACACATCAGAACTGTACCAGTTTTAAGTTATAACATAAGAGTTTATTATAAGCTTATTATTGTGATATTTTAAAGTAACTTAATTTCTCTTAGAGAATATATCTATTTTAAAAACAGTGGTGCTCTCTTGATTATTACTAATACTTCTATCTCAAACATACATACAAGCCCTTTTACTAAACCGCTCACGCCACAACCAACTACCATAAATATACAACATCACCAAAACCATTTCAGTGTTCAGTATGTTGGATACATAGATCCAAAAAACCAACAAGTGCCGAGAATAACAGAAACATTGCGTTGAAGTGAACTCACTACACGAAAATGTAGGTGGGTCCGCATTGCTGAATAAGATCTGGTATTTTACCCGTCATAGCATGCATATTGATTTTGTTCCTGACTGGTTTCAGGAGTGTAAAAGAAACATTACGCGGAAGTGAACTTTCTACACGAACTTGGTGAATTCGCTTTGACGATGGATGAAAATCCTAAACCGGTCAGGAATATAAGAAAAAAACATGCATGCTATGACGGATAAAATACCAGATGCTAATGAAATCTATTTATCCGTTTGGTGTATAATACACATAGATTATTCAATTGTATTGTAAATTAATATAAAGTATTATTAGGATTATTATTATTAATCCTTCCTAAGAGGTCCAAAGAAAGGGTTAAAAACACCCGTTTTTCCCCACCAAACGCTGTCTCTTTTCACTTAGTATTTGCTATTAAAGCTTTTCCATTGCTACATTTTTTTTTTTTTTTTAGAGCTCCCAATGAAAATGTTGTTTTAACCCCTCTTGAAAAACAACTATTGTTCAAAGGGCACTTGGGAATTAAAAGGGTATAATGGTGTTTGGAATCCATTAAGTTGGCAATAGAGAACGCAAAGAGAGAGTGAGTCCAGGATAGATGGAATGAAGTCAAACGAGAACAAGTAAGATTAGAGATGAGGTTAGAGAAAATGTATATTACGATAGAGGCCGTTCCTATTCTATGCGGGTTACAGTTGTAGCACTTTAGTAAGAAATACAGTTTGGGTAGAATAATGCCATATCAAGAAGGTGACGACACACCTAATTGTTTTCAGGCCCAACAGTGTTTAATCTGTCTTATGTTATATAGAAGTGTGGGAAGGCAGTAGGAAAGATACAGTAGAAAATGGTGAAGGAATCTATTTAATGAAGGCCCAGACAAACACACACACACAACTGAGAATTGTCTACTTGGTAGTGGCAAAGCGGTTGCTGTAGACTATATTTACACACACATACAGATACACACCAAGTACTAACCGTTACATTTAACGTCGCAGGAGCTCTTCCTTTAATAGTCACTCACTCTTTCTCCTACTCATCCAATCCCGTTTTCACTAGCTCTTATAGTCAGCCAGAACTAGGGTTGGTTCTACCAAGTTACCTCCAGGGCATTATTAAATTGTATCTAACCTTTAATGATAGTTTCTATCTTCTAGTCTCTTTCGTTTCGTAGCTTCATGTGGCTGTTGACAATTATATCTTTTCCTAACTGCTGAACAACTTTACAAAAATTGTCACTTTTATCTCACTTCAATTAAAAAAACTATATCTCTGTTGTTATGGAAATTATCAAGAATCCAGTAATATGCCGTATTTTCATTTTTATTTTATACCGTTTTATAAAAACAACTATTGCATCGTGTAAAACAATAATATTACGATCTTATATAATTTTATTGTAGAATAAAGTTTATGCACATCATTATTATTATTATTCAAGATAGGAGAGAGCGAAACCCTACGCTAACCAAAGCCACCCTGGGCCTATGTAGCTGCCCTAAAAGAATAACAACTACCAGGTCTGTAACAAAAGTCCAGGCCCGGGTTTTACCAATCTAAGTTTTACCACAGTCCGAATAAATCGTACCAGAACCTTAAAAGGACATAGCTTAAGATCTTCTACTGATATCCTATTTCGGCCAAAGGTCCTAAACCTAATCTCCTCACAGCCCAAACAATCCATCATGAGATGTATGGGTGTTTCCTCCTCCGTGTCATAGACTCTACAAAAGGGATCAGGCATGAGCCCCATTGTGTATAGAGATGTCTCCTTTACCCACAATGCCAGTGAGGAAGCCAACCAGATGCCTGAAAGAGGTCCGTGAAAGACACAGGACCCCCTCACTCAAAGCCTGCTGTGCCGACAACCTGCTGTGCTCATCCATAAGGATGAGTGCTGTGAAGTCATCCATTTCTGGAGGAAGCCTGACAGACATGTACCAAGAGAGACACCAACAGCAGGCTCGGGACCAGTGAAAGGGAGAGAGGCTACCAATTTGGCAAACCTATCCACTTCTTCATTCCCCAAAAATTCCCACGTGCCCTGGTATCCAGGCTAGAAGCACTTCCTACAGAGAAGAAAGCTCCTCCAGCCTTTTAGAACGTTCCAACACCAATCTGGAAGTGAAGACACACGAACTAAGCGCCTTCAACGCAGCTTGGCTGTCCGAGCAGATACAAACACCCCTTAATTTAGTATTACATATTCTGCGCATCATGATATTTTAACCAATTTCTGCAATTTTTTTTTTTTTTGACGCCACTTGAAAAAGGTTTTTTTTTTTTGCTAGCCCAGAAGATTATGGAAAGTGGCAGCCTTTTTATTTAAGTCAACCCCATCAAATAAATAAGCTGGATGGTTCTGGGGAAGAAGCATGAAGTCATATTAAGAAATAATAATATGAAGTTACACTAAAAAGCATTCCTGGAATTTAAAGTTTGAAAAGGGAATAGGTTTGTAAGTTTTCTTTTGAAAATGACACCAACGATTTTGTTTAAACTGCATAGATATATAAACCTACCACTTTTGTTCGTAATATTTTACTGGTGTTGGCTGAGGGTCCCTTCTGTGACGTTACATTTCAAATGTTTTGTTTATATAACTCCATGAGACCCGACATGTACCTTCCACTACCTCTATATTTTTATGTTTGGGCAACTAAACTTCGAATAAAAATTCCAAGTTTTTTTAAAAAAAAAAATATGTCAATTTTTATAATTTTATTCACTGCTTCAAACTAGATTTTTTTTTGAATACGTGGATGAGTCCGCAATGCTGGATAACATCTGGAATTTAATCCGTCGTAGCATGCATATTTATAGTTTTTCTGACCGGTTTTGGATTTTCATTCATCGTCAAAGCAAATTCACCAAGTTGGTTCCAACCAACAAACCAACAAGTGTGAGTATAACAGAAACATTATGTTGAAGTTAACTCTCTGCACGAACTTGGTGATTTGCTCTGACGATGGATGAAAATCCGAAACCGGTCAGGAAAACATATGCATGCTACGACGGATATATGTTTTTTTATTTAAACATAAAAATTAAATATACTTCTGGAGATCTTATGGAACTAGTAATTATTCATATAAAAAATTATGGATACCTTTTGTTAAAATTTATTTAACATTTCTTATAATCAACTTAATTATATTAAAAAAGAACAATTTACCATCAAATTAACAATGACTTATGATTCTTTAAATATAATCTATTTTTTCCTACAAGATAAAGCATTTTAGTGGGATAGTTTCTATTTTAAAATCACTACAGTTAAACATATACATAATATAATAAATGAGTTTTTTTTTTAAATTTAGAATGAAACAGTTATTTGTTATAATGTTGAGCCAAGAAATGCTCAATTTGTCACATATATTATTAGTTAGATTATAATAAATAATCTTGTTTGGTAATTTGACATGTATATAGTTTATAGAGGACAGTTTTATTAATTTGATTTAAAATATTTAGAACGATTTGATAACATTAGGAAATAATATTTATTACTGTTGTGTATTTGAAACTGAAGTGAAATTAACAAGTTGTTTGTATTTAGAATTGGCATTTAAATGTTTAAAATTAAAGAAAGAAAAAAAAATATAAGAGAGTCTGTAGCTAAACCTAGCAAGTTGTGTAACGAATCACAAAAATGCGGTATGGGACGGACACACTCATACGGACTTTCTCTCCCTGAAATTCATACTACTGTAATTGTTAAGTTCTCTTAAAAATTGGAATGTTTACTTGTCCTTAACATAAATATAGTTGGTAGAACTAACATTATGTACATTAGTATTTTACTGTTAAGCCCTAAAAGTTACCGATCGTCCAGAAACGTTTAAAATTAATTTAACCTCTCCCCCCAAAAAAATATTTCAAATAAAAGTGCTCAATAAAAACAACTTTAATGAAAAGTTCGAATCACTTGATGATAACCACTTGATCAAAATCCGCTATAATCGAAGAAGAAATCATCCAAAAAGTCCCGAAAACTATTATGAATGATTACGGTTTCACAGAGGTAGCTGTGATATTGCTCTGGCATCACATCCTAACTGAAATCTTGGGGGTGAGAAAATTGTCAGCAAAGTTGGATGCCGCGTTTGCTGACACCCAATCAAAAAACTGTAACGTGTGATTGGTATCGGAATAATGTTAGGCTCTCTACGTGTCCAATCTAACAGAATTTTTTGCGGCGATTTGTTACTGTGGACGAAACTTGGATCCACTATTATACGCCCGAGAACAAACAGCAATCGAAACAATGAACAGGCAAGGGAGAGAACCAACGATCAAGCCATAATTTTTTGTGACACTAAAGGAATCTTGTTGATAGATTATCTAGGAAAAGGGCAGGACGATTAACGCCGAATATTTTTCTAACCTTCTGGACCAGTTGAAGCAAAAAATTCAGGAAAAAAAAAACAGGTCTGGCGAAGATGAAAGTTCTGTTTCATGTGGACAACACTTCCAGCCACAAAGTTCTCAGTGTGACGGCTAAAATTTATGAATGGAAGTTTATATTGTGCCATAATGCACCCTATTCACCAGACTTGGCCACGTCTTGGATTTTAACCTCTTCGCAAACCTGAAACAATTCCTTGCTGGGAAGAAATATCTCATCAACGAAGCCTATTTTGCAGACTTGCATGAAAGCGCCTACACAAAATAAAATGAATTTATATAATTATTTTTGTTTTTTTCCTTGTTAGGCCGGAAACTTATCATCCCATCCCAAGCATAAATATAAACCATTAATAAACATTGCAAATTTAACGAACTTGGGCGTATCTCAATTAGAATTGTAATAATCTAATCATGGCAATTGAGGAAGTTGTATGTTTAGTTTCATGCCAGATGTTTTCTTCGATTCAGAAAATTTTTAAACGTATTTCCGTTGAATACTCAATTTTTAAATGTCCTCTTATAAACATAAATAATAAAATTATCCAGACAAAACCTATTTTACACTATAAAAAAAAAAAATAAAAAAAAAATAAAAAAATAAATAAAATAAAAGGAAAAAAATCACTTAATGTTTTCACGTTTTTCTAAATTTCCTTAAGATATTTTTATGGTTTTATTTATTAAAAGAAAAAGGAAAAGAAGTTTAATTTGGAATTTGATAATGGCGTGTACAAAGGATTCAACAAGACTTGACAGCTGATAGCAATCGTCTTGTGGTCCAATTTTATGGCGGATATTCGTTAGTGTTTGTTACACAGGAATAAAAGATTAACAGCAACGATAAGTATGTCTCTTATATTTGCTCGGGATTAGCCTCTCAACCAGTCTAGGAATAATGTTTTCAACTTTACGAGCTTTGTTCACGTGATTTCTTAGTAGTAAGTTTTGTTATTTCCCCCACTTCTATATTAATATTTTTTGTTTTGTTTTAAACGTTTTGACTTGAAATACTGCATCATGTTATACAAATATATATAATATAAAATATATAATGTAATATGAAAGAAAATGGTTGCACACAAATATTTTGCCGATTTACTATTTGATTTTCTTGAGTTTACATTATTCCATGTTTTAAGAATAACGTGAGCTTGTGTCGTGAAAATGCCGGGCGGTCTTTATTTTTAAGATAAGTCCTTTTTGCAAGAGAGGTTTATAATAAAATACAGCCCCATATATGTTTTGTATAAGTTGAAACTATTCGTTTTGTATTTTATTAATAGAAGAGCTTTTTTTTTATGTTAACAAAAAAACAAACAACAAAGTTCGTTGAGCTAATAAGGGTTACCCGTGCATGTAAAAAGAAAAAAAAAATGTTGAAGAATAAAAAAAATTAAAAAAGGAAAATAAAGAAAAGGTCGTCTTTTATTAATTGGTCCCTCTTTTATGCGATAGAATGAGCTAGTTATGTACCACTACAGAATGAGAGAGAGTAAAAAGATTGGCCCAAACAGGACAAAAGAACAAGAGAGATGGCTAAAGAAAGAAACAAGAGAAGCCTGTAGTTCATACAATGAGTAGATCTATTAATAGCTTTGCTTTGAAACTTCAAGGAACGCGGCGCGCAAAGCTGTATTAGCCCGGCCGACAACGTCTTATATATTCATACATTGTTCTGGCCTTGCTACTTCGGAGGCCGAACGGGGGTCATCATCTTAGAAAAGTTAACATTACTTTATAGAAGAATTTCCTCACTACACAGTATTCAATGGGAACAGGTTATCAGTAGTATATTTATATAAGCACTTAGCGAAACGTTCTTAAGACTTTCGCTTACTGCAATAAAAACAATCAGGATCCCTCCCCCCAAAAAATGGAAGTTAATAAGTGCAATTGGCATTTAAAGTTTTCATCAAAATTGGTGGTATCGTTTTCAAGAAAAAAATACGCCAAACTCAGAAATATAGTCCCCGTTTCACAGACGACCAAGTTAACCAATTTTCTTCGATCTTGGCATTCCTAATAATGCTTTGTTTTGTAATGTACCCAATATGTAAGATCGTACATTTTGCCCAAATAATTTCGAGAAAATCGCGAAAAAAAAGTCGCACTTTTGATTGATCCTAGCCTCTCCTGGAGGGACCACCCCCCACTCGGAGGTGCGACACCCAATATTTTTACACATGATAACTAAATATTAGATATTAACATATTATTAAATATTTTGTATGATTAAATCAGTACATGACTGTGTAACTAATTGCCACAGTCCATTACAATACAACTACTATTAGCGGATATCGATTAGAATTGACGTTCAGATGTAACATCCCCTCATACCCTCGAGGGGACTGGGGCGGGAATGGTTGGTCCAAGGATCAAGCACTCGGAACCCATAGGTAATTTTCCCAGCATCTTCCTTCTAGGCGGAGATATACGCTATTGGAAGGAAGATGCGTACAATTTAACCTCGATAGGGGATATAGAAACCAGGAGATTGCAATCCTTTCCGATAGTCAAGTAGCCGTTAGAGCATTGAGTGCATCGGTTATCACTCAATGCCTGAGGCAAGCTCTAGGAATGCCTAGGTAAACTTAATAACCTAGGCAGGAGGAACAAAGTTACCCTTCGGTGGGTGTTGGCATTGAAGGGAATGAGATGGCCGACGCTCTGGCCAAGTTAGGCGCTAGTGTATACACTCCAAGTTAAACTCGGAGTTTATAAACTGAATTTGCTCTATGCAAGTGTGTGTTATCACACGCCAGACAAACGCATCCTGAAGATGGCCGAACGCCCGAAACCGGTCGATGACCACAAAAGTGAAGCAGGCTACCACGGAAAATGTCTCTGATGCTTTCCAGCTGTGTGGAACCAACCACCACAATAACTAAAGAATTTTTAACTGCCACCAAAAAATACTAGTAGAGAGATGCGATAAGTTTATAATTATTCTGGACGATTATGTCCGAAAAACAAGTTATTTGTGAGTTTCATTTAATAAAATATATTGAAATTATAACGCATTTGTCTCTTTATTTGTTTGAATGCTTCCCATAATTTTAGATATTAGATATAATAATAATAGTAACAATGAGTACTAATAATAAATCACAGTGACTAGACAAGTAATATTCCGAAAGGCAAGAGACCACAAAAAATCAAATTACCGTGATTTTAAATAGACATAGTTAAAGAAGAAAGATCTACTTTATATGCTTCTATTGTCAAATTTTAGGAGATAAGGTGTTGTTAAACTTCAAGAGATTATTATCTATTAATATGGTGTCGGCCTGTTTTTAAAAAAAGTTTTGTTAGTTATTGCCTAACTAGGTAACTTAGATAAGATAGTGTATTTTTTTTTTTTAACAATGTGATGATGTCACACAACATATGTATCACCCACGCGTTACCACATTCCTGAAGTGAGGTGTGTCTTCGTGTTGTACTTGTGTTTATGGTTTTCTTTTTTTAAAGGTATACCTGAAGTTAATTATTAAAAACATGAATAAATTCTAAATAATAAATAAATATAAAATGGTACATACCATTGCAGGTTTGTTTTTCCACATCAGCTTCAAAACCAGGTTTACATTTACAACCACCGCTTGGTAGATACCATTTGCCATCACCTTTACATAAATACGTTGGTGTTTCTACTTCTTCGGCGTTATCTACACAACGACCTGTTGCTTGTTCTATAAATGTTACTTCACGGCCAGTCGGTGTTGTTGGAAATTTAGCAAAATTGATGGTAACCTCTGGACATGTTATGTAGTAAACCTAGAATTTCAATATACAATTAATATTTTAGTTTGAAAACAGGAATATAACATAATTACAATTAATATAACTTCCAGTAGATACAAGGGTCATTCAATAAGTTACGAGAGACAAAAACGCTGTAGCTAAAAAAAGGATTTATTTAATCAATCAAAACTTTGTGCCTACTTTTCAACACAGTCCCCAGTAACATTTATACACTTGTCCCACGTTCTTCTAATTATGCCTCTGGCATAAAATTCTTTGGGTTGATCCAGAAGCCACTTTTGCACCTGATTTTTAACTTCTTCATTGGACTGAAAATGTTTCCCACGTAGAGCCCCCCTTTAAGGGATCCAAACAAATGGAAGTCCGATGGAGCGAGGTCGGGGCTGTGGGGAGGATGTGGAAGGATCCCCACCCCACTTTTTGAAGTTTTTCTTGAGTTAACTGAGCCATGTGTGGGCGCGCGTTGTCATAAAGCAAAATCACACCTTTAGTCAAGAGTCCATGACGTTCCCAACACTCGCATACTTCTTCAGTATCAGTTCAACAATAATGCGCCTGTTGTCCTGAATTAACGCGTTAATGTGAGATTCGAGAGAGGATGTTACAACTTCAACCGGTCGTCCACTTCGTTGCTCGCCACAGTCACTTACACGGTCACTTTTAAACCGTTTTACATCCATATGTAAACGTTCAAAAAATTATTCCCCGTACACTTTCAATTCTTTCGTGGATTTCACGACCTTTGATATCCTCTGCAACTAAAAATCTAATCACTGAGCGTTGTTCTTCCGAGGTGCAATGCTCGAGCGGATTCGCCATTATTAACTGAAAACATTTGAGGTTATGCTTACCAAATACTCTCGAACAGCTGATCATAAACTAAGTACAAGCATGCCAACTTGACGCAGTGAGACTATTCTACTGATTAAACAAACTGTTTCTGAGCTATAGCGATTTGTATCGTTACTTATGACCCTAGTATATGTAGGATAAGTGAAAAACTGGTACAAATTTTGGGGGCCGCTCTGGAATATGATTTTAATAAAATGTAAACAGTAATGATTTATTATAAGAAGTTTAAAGAAAACATAATAATCTTGAAAACAATGCAAATGACGAAGAAAAAAGTCAAGAAAAACAAGAGAGACGAAAAATACATGTAAAATATTGAAAAAGAAATGTTTCAACTCAGGGTAAATAGAACGCACATTTCCAAAAAATTACTCCAATACCGGCAAATAAATGTTTTGCCTGTCAAAATTAAGGACACAAAGCAATTCAATGCCAACAGTAACTAACCAACCAGAGCAATTATGAATCTTTCAATATTACTTTTTGAGATCGTGTACTTAGGTGAAGTTATGTTTAAAGCTTTGGTGGTCAAGACAGTTTTGAAAATCTTTTGAAAGACAGTGAATACCAGAAAATGAGGCTGCCGCGGCCTCTCAAAGCAACGTTTATTATGTTTGTGGAGTTTTGCCACTAACCATCATACTGATGGCGAAACCAATGATATCATGGCTTGTTGTGTTCGACAGGTCCATGCTAAATATATTATATTGTATTATGCCTCGATTTTCTGAGGGATTGCAGTAGAAACAACAAAGAAAGTAAAACAAATTGCAAGCATTATTGCAACAGATCTATAATGGATGTGTTGGATGGAGAGAATTGGTTTGTTTGATGAATTTAAGAAGAAGACTTGGTTAACACTGGTTAACTGATATATTAATAAATAGACACAGACAACCTGGACTTTACAATGGATAAATGTTTAAGGTAGAGTGGTATGAGAATGACACGAAGCGATGATGTTCTGAACTGATTTCCACTGTGTTTAACTGTTTAACTGTGTTTTTTGGACTGTTCGTCGCTATATTTATACCGCTTCTCCCACTCCAGTCCAAGAGAGTGGTTGAGCTTCTCTTGCTCTCTTGGGTTGCTGAGCTTCTCTTGCTGTTACATATAATGGATGTGTTGGATGGAGAGAATTGTTTTTGTTTGATGAGTTTAAGAAGAAGACCTGGTTAACACTGGTTAACTGTTATATTAATAAATAAACACAGACAACCTGGACTTTACAATGGATGAATGTTTAAGGTGGGGTGTATGAGGATGACACGAAGCGATTGGATGTTCTGAACTGATTTCCACTGTGTTTAACTGTGTTTTTTGGATTGTCCGTCGCTATATTTATACCGCTTCTCCCACTCCAGTCCGAGTAAGTGGTTGAGCTTCTCTTACACTCTTGGGTTGCTGAGCTTCTCTTGCTATTACAGATCCGCTGTACTTGTGAATATTGAAGAGTACATTGATGGACGAAGTAAGTGTAGAAAATAACTTATATAAAGAGAGAATCATGGAATTGGTTAACACACTCCAGCGATTCAACCCAAGGACGGAAATAAAAATGAAGATTATCCTCCTCTCAGAGGTAAAATTAATTTATCAACTCGCAAAATAGTTGGCTCCTCTTGAACAGAAGGAAATCGGACCATATGAGCCGGTTATGTAACTGATCTTCGGGTTGAGACCGGTCCGCGTTTGGTATAAACATTCATAATGCAATGGACTTCTTCTTCGGGTTAGATCAATATGGAATGGTTTAGAAAAAAAGCAACATCGCAGCGTAACCCCTCGGAACTTCCTAATCATAATTGTTCGAAAAGTGGTCGAAAAATTGCGAATATCATTAAGTAAAATCGTAATTCTAAAAGTTTTATGAACAAAACTTTCATGCATTACCCTCAGATGAATCCGAATATCAAACTTGGTTTGTACTTGTAAGCTGAGCTGATCAAATTCACAAAAATATAACATACACACACACATAAGGACTTTGGAACTGAGTTTAAACCTCACACATAACTTTGGACCTCAGTTTAAACTAAGAGGCCAGTTTTAGCTGAAGAATTTTCTGCTATAGTCAACAAGACAAGGGAACAGGACAACCTCAAACATCACATTTCACTGAAATTTCAAAAATTAATCACGGAAATCCACAAACTGCAATTCGAAACTACTCCTCCAAGTGATCTGATTACCACCTCTATACCGTTATATTCTGCTTCCTTCTTTGCAGGAATTTGCAAATGTCATGGAAATTGGTGTTTGGAATATTGGTGGCTCCAAAAATCAAAACAGCACCTCCAAACAGCATTGAATGAGTGATCCAAAATTGTGGAGGTGATAGGAAACGACGGCTTCTAGTTCGGGAGGAAGTCAATACTTGCCTTTATTATGAAGTCAGTTTAATCATACTTTTACCAAAACGTTAAGATGCGCAAGAGCCCGAAGGAAATAGATCGACCTAAAAATGAAGCAGGATGTAAGGGAATAATTTTAGTATAATACAATGAAGCCAGCCATTGTTGATAAAGTTTGTCACACGAGTGTTGAATTCATTGTCGGTGCTACCAAGGACGCTTTAGCCATAATTGCTATCGACAGTTAGAACAGGCAAAAGTTCCAACTGGCCACATCGCTCTTTAAGGGACTTCATCAGTTAAAAAGCCACAATGCCATCATGCTTCCATCATCATAACTATTCACTCGGTCACTCTATTCTCTATAAATTCTTTTCTTGTCTTAAAAGTATGCAATAAAATAAACTTGTATAAAAAGTGAAAGTAGTGGGTTTGCGTCTTGAATCATTTTCATCATTTATTTAACTTCTTCCACTTAACTATACAATTAACGAAGACTAATAGAAGCTCAGTTGTTTTTTTTTCAAACAGGTTTCTAAGAAAACTTTCTCCGTTTATAAAAAAAAACTTCATAAATGAAAAAATCACAAACTAGTGTTTACTGATCAAATAATAGCCAATTTAGTAATAAACTTCAGACTGACAGAATGTTAATGTCTATCTAAAAATGCTTGCTAAAACAAAAGCCCGAAATTATTGCTCCATGTATGTCCAATGAATTAACGTTTTAAGATAACTTTAAATAATGTTCATATCAAAGTCATGCAATAGCAGTAATCATAAAATTAAAAACTATAAGACGTAAATTACCAATTGGTAGAGGTATAGGAAGAGTGGGGGGGAAAAAATGAATAGAAAGAAAACATACTTCATCATGGAACAGTTAAAAGCCAATAACATGTTTGCTTTTGTCACGACTAACATAGCTAGGCAATTATTTTCAATGTTAAATTAGCATTTATGGAAGTTATTAAGGGAAAAATAGTCAATATACACTTCTTTTTTTATAAAAAGTAAAATAGTGACATAGAAGAAGACTGGCTGCTCACAAGAAAGAAAAAACTTAACTTTTAGCTTAGTCGAGCTTGTAAACTTTAGATGCATAAGTTTGGAACATTTCTCTGTAATATCCCATATGTATCTCAGAAAAAAAAACCTGATGTGATTTATTCACACAACTTGCTCTTACTGCGAAATTTTCTTCACACAATAAAAGTGATAAAAACTGTCGGCATTTTTATGGAGAAAATCACAAAAAAACAACGGAAACACCTATTCAGTAAAGTCGCACTTCCGCTCAACCAATTTTCTACAAACTGGGAATTTTGACAACTTATATAATTCTAATTAATATTATTTAGTTGGCAGAATTGTATAACAAACTGTTGAACAAAAATAGCACTTTATAGGAAACCATAACCCCACCACTCCACCCCCAAAATTGCGCTTAAATGAATTTTCCCGGAGAAAGGATTCAAATAAAAATTGTAGCTCTTTATATGTGTAGTTAATATATCAAGTTTCAAGAAAATCGTTTGATCCGTTTTAATTAAAATCGCGCGCAAAAAAAACGAAAACTACTTTCAGTAAACCGCGCTTCCAAATCATCCGATTTTCTTCAAACTTGGTATTTTGACACCAAATTTAATTCTAATTAATATTTTTTAGATGATAGAATTGTGTAATAAATTGAAATAGCATTTTAGAGGGAACCATAACCCTACCGCTCCCCACCACCCACGAAAAAGTGCCCTTAAATGAATTTTCCCGGAGAAATTTTTCAAATAAACTTAAGAAGTCATATCAATCATACGCTCTAGAAGAAATAAAACTTCACCCGGTTCTGACGGCATCCCTAATGTTCTTCTCAAAAATATTCCACGTAAAGGCATCGTATACCTAACTAACCTTTTCAATAAGATGTTATCCTTAAGTTATTTCCCGCCGGCTTGGAAAACCTCTAAAGTCATCCTCATCCGAAAACCTGGTAAACCTCCCACTTCCCCATCTAGCTATCGACTGATTTCTTTACTTAGTTCCATTAGCAAAATCTTTGAGAAAATAATCCTTTGTAGATTTACTGAACACCTATACTCTAACAATATACTAACTGACGAATAATTTGGCTTCAGAGCCGGACTTTCTACAGAACTGCAACTAACTAGAATTATTGACGACATTACACGCAACTTTCACCTTAAAAAACACACGGGCATGGTACTTCTCGACATTGAAAAAGCTTTCGACACTGTTTGGCACACTGGTCTTATCTTTCGACTAACAGAATACAACTTTCCTCTATACTTAATCAAACTTATACATTCTTACCTTACTAACAGACAATCATACGTGCATTTTAATACTGCCTCCTCTGATCTCTATTTAGTTAAAGCCGGCGTTCCCCAAGGCTCTATCCTAGGTCCTATCCTATTCATCACCCTACATAAATCCTTTTCCCAAACTTGCCCACGTCAACTTAGCCCTCTATGCTGACGATGTCGCTATTTACACACACTCCTGGAGAATTGACACGATCACCAACAGACTTACAACTTCAATAGACAAAATAACAAAGTACTGTACAAAATGGAAAATCAAAATTAACCACAACAAAACCAACGCCATCCTGTTTACAAAACGCAGACCCATAATCAACAAACTCAACAAATATAACAACACCATTATACCATGGACAAACAGTGTTAAATATCTTGGAATAACATTAGACAGCAGACTAAACTTTACCACTCACATACAGGACAAAGTCAACAAAGATGGCCATCAGACTACTCTTTCCCCTACTTTCCCGTGACTCCAAAATGACTGCACGTAACAAACTTCTACTCTACGAAACTGTAATCAGGCCGATGTTGCTATACGCTTCCTCTGCCTGGAGCCTAACCTGTGCCACCAATAACAAAAAATTACAGACTATACAGAACAAATTTCTTAGACTTGCGACTGACTCACCACGCTACACTAAAGTCACCCACTTACATGAGATAACTTCAACAGAAACTGTACAAAACTACATCAAAAATAGACTACTAAAACTTCTGACATCCTTAGACTGCCACACAAACCCCCTTTGCCGCGAAATTGGAAACTATGACAGAACAATTAAATACAGACACAAAAGAATTAGAAGTATTCTTAATTAACCCTTCCCCCTGAGCTGCAGGTTTTTCCTTCCTTTTTCCCTGCAATATAAATCCCCAACAATAATATGTCAGTTTTATTTTGTATTGAAGGGTGTAATGTTATCACATTGGAACTTCAATGTCATTTGTAAATATGTATGTACAAATTTGTAAATAAAATTCTATTCTATTCAAATAAACTTTGTAGCTCTTTGTATTGTAGTTGATATAAGTAGTTTAAAGAAAATCGTTGGAGCCGTTTTCGAGAAAAATCATAAAAAAACTGAAAAAAAAAACCATTTGAAAAGTGGCATTTCCGGTTGATGGATTTTGCCTGAAAGGTTTAGGTCTGATGCAGTGGTAGTCACTAAACGGAATACCATGTTTGAGCTTCATTTTCAACTTTTCGTTTTTGAGATATTCTTTTCACACACAGACCCCCCCCCCCGTGTGGTCTGCCTGTGTGGACCTGCCAAACCGACACACACTAAACGGATACAAGCTATACAGAACAAGATACTGCGAACAATCACACAATGCCCATACTATGTTTCTAACATGACGCTACATACTGACCTTCAAATCCCATTTGTATACGACTTAACACAACAACTTTACAAACGATTCTACAGCAAACTAGGAACACACACGAACCCGCACGTCACAAACCTGTCCTCCCTAACCATTCCTGGGAATCCTCCCAGACGTTTGAAGCGCCAGTGGCCAAGGGACCTCCTGTCACAGGAAGAGGAGTAACAAGACCAGGAAGAGTGGCATTGGCCACCTCCTTCAAGCCTTCAAGCCACATGTATCTTAGACCACATTTACTTATTGTAATATACAGATTATATATTATATATATATATATTATATATATATATATATATAAACAGACCATTTTCTAAAAACCATTTTTTTGGACTCAGGAGACCTTAAAACTTGTATTTCCGCTGAAAACTCAATTTCAAAAATCTTGCCCGATAAAAATTGTTGCAGCCTTTAGCGAGAACATCCAAAAACATCAAAAACATATTCCTTATAGTCATACTTTCGGTTAAACCATTTTCATCAAATTTGGCGTTCCAGCAAAGCTTCTAATGTATACTAATATTATGTCTTTTTTTTTAAATTTAAGGCGCGTCAAAAACTATGGTCATTTAACGCCCGGAAGCTCCTCTCGTTACAGACAATACCGTTCATCACCGGACGGTAACACAAACTGCCTGGACTTTACACCAATATAATATTTTAAAATAGTAGTGAGAGATTTAGGGTGAGTAAAGAGAAAGGTTGTTGACGCGTTGTAACTGCTCTATAAACTGTTCTAAAGACTGTCCCCTGTAGAGCTAGCGTAGCTATATTAAACTGAGCCTCCCACTCTAGTCTGGCCTAATCAGTGAGTGAAACTGTGAATTTTGTGTGTGTCTCTCTCTCTGCTTTAGATCCCTCTCTTCGGATCCTATTATACTGCCCTTATATTTTCTTTTCCTATCCGGTGATGGGCAGTATTAATTAAAGCTAGAGAACATTGCTTGGTGGCCGATAAGGCTCTATGAAGGCTCCGGGAAGGGGAGTCACAATAGATCTTTTAGGTTAGAGTGCAATAATCCCTATAACAATCTATCTATCTAATGTAATTAACAAGTAAGGTTTAAAGAAAATCATTTACAACCAGTTTCGAAAGAATTTGCGAACAAAGAATTAATAAAATATCATCTACAGATTCTGATAGTAAACTTTGTATAAGATCCAAATATGGCAAAAGAGGACCACCCCCCCAGGCCTACAGAAAGACTATAATGGGTATGAGAAATAGAGAATTGGGTTTGAATGATAAATAAACTGGAAATAATGCTGTACAGTGTACACCGTATAATGAAAAAGTAACACAAACTGCCAGGACTTTACATGAGTTTAGAAAATGGTGGCGAGAATTTAGAGTGAGTGAAGAGAAAGGTAGTAATAGGTTGCTGACGCGTTGTAATTGCTGTATAAACTGTTCTAAAGACTGTCCGCTGTAGAGCTAGCACTGATGTATATAAACAGAGTCTCCCAGTCTAGTCTGGCCTAAGTAGCGAGTGAGACACTCAATTTTTGTCCCTCTCTCTCTTTAGATCCCTCTCTTCGGATCCTATTACAAAGACCATTCGCTAAAAAACATTTGTATCATACTCCCGGGAGATTCTAAAATATATATTAAAATGTATATTAGTGAAAACTCAATTTTTAAAACTTGACACGATCGCAAAACTTCCTCTTAATAATAAGAGAAATTAATAATGATGAAATATGAAAAAGCCCAAAGAAAAAACTCAAACTTCATTTATGCTGATTATTAAGCATTCAACTTGCATAAATTTTTTTGATTTGTATTTCACAATTATTTTAACATTTTTTCGTTTAGCAATTTTTTTATTTTTTAATTTTTTTAGTACTAAAATTATAATATAAAATTAGTTATGGTTAATTCGACAATAATTAAAAATAATTTACTTAATGTACTATAAATACCTTAATTGCTAATAAGGAAATACAAGCCCCTTGATCTCTGAAAGCAAAATACACTCCTTTCTTGGTAACGGGTATTGATTTGATCTCTGTGTTTATGATTACTTCACTGTTTGTATTAAATCTTCCTTCTCCGGCTGCTATTCGACCTAATAAAAGAAAAAGTATAAGACACATATCATATGAGAATTCAATAATTTTAATTGTTTTTTTTTATAGAGCATGCCTCATCATTTTTTCTTATAATTAAATATTTGAAATATTAAAAAGTAATAAATATTGCAATTAAAATACTAAAAATATTTAGTAATTTTATAGTAGTAATAAAATATTTATTTGAAAATCACTGCCAAAATAGGAAGTATGTATGGAGGCTAATGTACTTAAAGATGGGCATAGCTTTGTTAATAAATGTAAGAAATAGATATATAGTCTTATTCATTTATAGCAGGGTTATTCAGGAAATAACAAATAAATTCTTTAGACAAGTTATTTCTTGGAAGATCATTTGAATAAGAATGAAAAGAAGGCAACAGACACTTAAGGACACTAAGAAAAAGGTCCCAATTTAATTCCAAAATTCTAAAGCGACAAAAACCATTTCTGACCATAATTATAGCAAGAAATATGAAAAATTCCTCATACCTTCTCGCGGTATGTATGACTTGTAAACGAAACTGGCCAACATTTAAAACCTTAACCATTGAAACACCGTTATGGCTTCAACACATGATGTTAGTAGAATAGAAGCCATAGACACTAACTAAGCATCACTGGCAAAAGATTGGAAGCAAGCCCAGACCATGTGGGTCAAATATAATATTTTGAAATTTCCTGGTCTATAGAAATAATGATAATATTAAGTATTCCAAACCTTTTTTACAAAAATAATGCAAAATCATCAACTGTATCAAATGTAGAAAGATGGAATTTTGTGGTAGGGAGGGTGCGATTTGGAAACTGTAGGAAGAAGGATCATAAAAAGGTAAATCAGAGGAGGCCTAAGCACGGTCCATGAAAACAATATAAGATCGTCGCTCGAATACCAAGCCAATGGAATGGTGTATACAGAACGAAGCTGTAAAAGCATTATACAATCATGTTTCCGCAAAGAACATTTAGTTTCATTAGAGATCTACGTCTTTAAAAACACTTAGCAGCAGAATCTTGCCTATAAAATTAATGGGGAAGAGAAGGTGAATTTAATAAAATACCATGAAAAGGATGTTGAGAATTACTTAGATAATTACAAAATGTAATTAACATTAGATTAATAGGAGAAACTTAATGAAGTGTGAACTAAAGGAATGGTTAAAGATAAACAAATACACTTTAAAACCCTAAGTAAATGGTGTTATTTTCTTAATTCAGTAGTCTTGCTTCTCACTATAAATTCTTTAATGAAAAGAAAACTAACAAGCAATTAGCAATATTAATTTCCAATCTAACCAAGATCTAAATTATCACCTATTTGAAATTTCTTTGAAGATAAATTATTATGTTGAATGAAATAATTATTGGAACCTGATTGGCGTGTATTAAGTGAAGATTCCCAGATTCTTCCACACAAACTTGCACAGCCGAGCAAAGAAAGGTTAGTATTAACCAAAAATAATGAAGGGATACTGAATTCAAAGCGTCTGGAAATGAAATCATTCAGGAAAAAGTGTAAGGATGTGACTTGGAACGTAAGATGAGGACTGCTGTACTAAAAATAATTATGCCACAAACTTGCTTGAACATGTGAAGAAAGCCTGCTGATTTGTTGTTAACAAATGGAAGAATATCCTCCCGAAAGCTCGTTTGAAAAAAAAACCACTGTTGACCGTTGACAATGAAGAAATTGAACGTCAAAACACTCGACATCAAGTGGTGTAACGTGAACAATGTGGCAGGAATGAGTGGTAGAAGATTCATTCGGCTCCTCGAAAACTTAACAATTGTCAGTCAAAATAACTGGTGCAGTTCATAGCTGATAATTATTTTTTTTATTTATTTTAAAAACATCACCAAAATGATGTCACTGATCTCCTTGCATTGCCGGATTGAATTTGGAGTACTCTATCTTAACCTAGAAGGGCAGAAAGGCTTTCAAGCACTTTTCTAGACGGCCGAATTCTGAATATCATTTATTTTAAAGTCACTGGCAACTCGTATCTAGATTTAAGAATTTGTTTTTTACAGAATTTTTCCTTTTACACTAATAGGTGATATCTATAAATTTTCAAAAGAAATAGATTAAAAAGATATGAGCAACAGAGTATCCCTGTCATGGCGGACACTGTTTTACAGGACCCCTACCAACTACAACCTCCCCCCCCCAGACAGTCACAAATGCTACGCAAGCTTTGTTTACAATTCAACACAATATTTACATGTTTTCATTTAATATTTGTTCCTTATTTTTTTTTGTATTTAAAACAATAACGGTTAGCGGTCAGTTTGCCTATCAATGCAAGTTGTATGAAAAGGTCGTCTTCTCGGATTAGGTCACCTATTCTTACCATTAATATGGACAGTATGAGTTGTATAAACACATTTTATACAAATCATAAAATTTTGGCAGGTATAAATTGTTCCTTTTTTACTTTGAGACATGTGTTATGAACCTCAAAAAAAAAGAAAAAGAATTTATTATTATTTAAATAGTTTCTTAGGATGTAATGAGAAGACTCAAATGTGAGTGAAATTCGATACTATCGATATAATCGATTGCATTTGACTATGATAGAAGGGAGGTAATTAAATGTTTTCAATGATGAGTAGTAATAATAAAAAATAAACTTACCAATCAATTTATAACTCTCTGGTTCCCATGGTGGTGGCTCTCTGGTGGCGGCATCAAATTCATAATATAATAGGCTGAATGTTTCTTTACATGAAAGTGCATTACCGGGAAATAACGAACAATCTCTAATTGTAAATTTAATTTCTATATAAATTCTATTTGCATTGCCACGTTCAACAAACGGTGTCCATAGCCAATTATTTACACTGTGATAGGCCACATCACACACCACATAAGAACGCCAATTGATTCCTTTTTCAAAATTGGTAAAACTCTCTTCTACCCACTGTAACAGAAAAAAATGAAACAAATATGTTAATATTTAGAACTGTTAAAATGGTGGGGATGTATATATATTAAAGTTTTTATTAATAAACATCTTATTATTATTTAATATCAATGCACAAGTCTAACATATTCACAATCAGCTTCCATTAACATATCAACTATTTTATTAATTAGCTCTTAATATAATTGGTACCATTCAACTTCTCTGTAAGTATAACATTGCTCATCAACAAGAAATAAAAAAATGTGTCAAAATTATTATACAAAACAAACAAAAAAAAAACATGAATTCAACTGGTATCTAAAGGAACATAAATTTCTTTCTGATTCTAAAACAAAGAAGGAAGGTGAACTGAATCATTGCATTGCAGTGAGTATGTCTAATGACAAAAAATCTTTTCATATATTCTCTGCACGAGCCCAATAATGCATAATTAAGATCGTAATTGCCACTATCAAGAAACTTTAAAAAAAAATGGCATTACAGTTCAAAGAGAGTGAACGGTATTCTCATGTGACTACAATTCCAAATGTCGATTAACCAAGTATGACTAGAAAATAATAATTTTCAATGTTTTATATTGATAAAAGGACTTATCTTTCCAATGAAAATTTTAAAATCAATTTTTCCAGAAAAATATTTATAGTATAAGTATAGACCAAGATTTAGGAAAATCTGTAAAGCGGTTTTCGAGGAAATTTGAGAAACACTCAGTATAATATCGTACTTCCCGTTGATGTTTTTTTTTGACGAACATTCTTGGGTCAGATTAAAATGTTTCTTACCTAAATGGAATAAGCAAGCATGAGCTTCCCTCCTAAAGATTTTATTTTATTGTACAAAACACACACATTTGCTAAAACACACCATTTGCTAAAAACATTTTCGTATTTCCGGTGAAAACTTAATTTTAATACTAAGGAAGTACTTCCTCTTAAAATAGTAAAAGAAATTAATAAGGAAATGATTATATGGCCATGGCCAGAGGAGTTTTTTAAAGTAAAAAAAAAAATGCCCTTCATCAAAAGCTCTCTAGGGTGAAAGAGAGAGGTATGTACGGTGAAAACACACATTTTGATCAGAATCATAATACATCTTCATCTGAACATAATACATATCTATCTACTAATCATAACTTAAGGTCTGACGGTTTGGAAAACTTTTAATAATAATCAAAATTTAAAAAAAAAAAAAAATTATTAAAGAACTATTAAAAATAATAATAACCATATTATAAAAGTGCAATGAATGATGTTAAGTTTTTAAAAGGAAGAATATATATCTATGTATGTAGTAGACAAGCACACATAAAAATTATAAGAAACTAACTAATAATTAAGCCGTCGTTACATTCACACACAATGCGGGTATGAATAACTGGCTAAATCCAAAGGGGTATATGTATGTCTTTTCTTTAAATGGAAAATGGTTATTAAAATAAAAATAAAATACAAGAATAAATAGATGGGTACATAAATTAAATACTAGGCAAAAGACTTTAAAATTGATAGTTTCATATTAGTTTTGTATTTTAATATTATTATTGGAAAAGAACTTTAAATTTAATTCAATTGAAATTGTGGTTCTGGTACTAGGAAATTATATATTTTTTTTTTATTTGAGAAACTTTATATTTAATTATAACAGACTATGGTGTATTTTAATTACCCACCCAGGCTTATATTTAATTATTACAATAAAATACAGGACGTGTAAATCTAAAAAAGTAATATTCACTTATGAAAAAGCAATGATAATTTTTTTTCTTATTAATTTAACTGAAAAGAACTATTAAACTATTAGGGCATTCTTCTTACAAGAAAATTACATTCAATTATCCAAATGAAACAATAAATTTTTCAGTTCAATTTTAGCCAAATGATTTATTTAATGGAGTTAAATTCATTCTAAAAACTACCGATAGATTGGAGTAGTGTCCAACAGTGAATGATTTAACTAGCGAATAGATCATTTCAATTTGTTTTATAGGGAATCCATTTTGATTAGTAATGAGATCTTTTCATTACATAATTAGGGGAAAATAACTGTTTTTTTTTTTTTGTTTTTTTTAAACAACTGATTATCTATCATGGATAAAATCGGAAAGGAAATTCACAATGAGGGTTCTTAACGTATGAGGTAAAAGATTGCCCGTGAAATACGTGAAATTGACACCCTAACTGCCTCCTAAGAACTAACGATTTCTCCCGGAGTTCTCTTGGGCGTCTTTGCGAGAATCCCAGCCTAAAAATTTGAGGTGATAATCTAAGAGAAAAACCTTCAAGAGAGCAAGAGGGAGCAATTGTTACTATTATTAAAAAATAATAATCTTATTTATTTTAAAAAATGGAGAAAATGAACATTCAGGTTTATTATTGATTTTTTTATTATTTATATATATATATACATATAAAAAAAAATAATTGCTGGATTAGCGTTAATAATTCTATTATGTTTGCGGCATGTTATACCAATGGGAAATATGCGTTCAAAGAAGGTATTATAATAGTGTAGGCGGGGATTGAGAAGTATCTAAAATGAGTAAAGAAGACCGGATAGGGGGGAGGGGATGATGGGAGGAATGCATCAAACAGTGAAAGGAGAAGCGGTAAACATGAAGTGAGCGACGATCAGCTTTTACAGCAATCATCCCCGGTAGAGGATTATATAGCCGGTTATAAATTAGTGCGGCGAATGAAGAATGTGAAACCCCAACAAGTCAGTATTTATCTCTATGACAAGCTTGTAATCGTGTTACAACTTAATCTAAATAAAACAAAAAAATAATAAAAAAATAAAAGTTATGACTTTCGGTATGTATGTTTGTAGTGGCCAATTACAGCTACCGGAAGTAGACAATTCTACGGCTTGCAACTTCAAAGAAAAAAACATTTATTTCTCTTGTGATGGATGGTCAATGACACGTTTTTATATTTAATATTTGCAGTTTTCTTTTTGATTTTTTAATTTTCCATTATGTCTTACGAAAAAAAAAATCTGGTGTGAAACACTCACACAACTTTCTCTTACTCCAGTTCTCAAAATGATACTTGACAAATTTTATAGTTTGTGTACCACAATTTAATGAAATTCGTCGAAAACTGAAAAAACTGTTCAGTAAAAGCGCACTTCCGGTTTACTAATTTTCTTGAAACTTGGAATTTCAGCCATCCATTTATTTCTAACTAATTATGTTTGGATAATAGAATTGTATAATCAACTAGGATAGCACGTTAGATGAAAATCTAACCTTACCCCTCCCCTAAAAGTGCCCTTAAAAGAATTTTCCCAGAGAAATGTTTTAGATAAAAGTTGTAGATCTTTGCATGTTTAGTTTATATACAAGTTTCATAAAAATCGTCGGAGCCATTTTTGAGAAAATTTTGAAAAAGTGAATAAATCATTTAGTAAAGTGGTAAAGTAAACGCACTTCCGGTTATCCGATTTTTTTCAAACTCGGAATGTCAACAACATATTTAATTCTAATTAACATTATTTAGATGACAGAATTGTGAAATAAACTGAAATAGCCCTTTAGATGAAAACCTAACCCCACCCCTCCCCCAAAAGTGCCCTTCAGAGCATTTTCCCGGAGAAATGTTTCAAATAAAAGTTGTAGCTCTTTGTATGTGTGGTTGATGTTTTCGAGTTTAAAGAAAATCGTCGGAGCCATTTTTGAGAAAATCGCTAAAAAGTAAAAAATCTACCTAGTAAAGTGGTACTTCCGGTTGAGGAATTTTGAC
>JAAEAF010005441.1:75714-88330 GCA_011037195.1 Triatoma infestans
CAAATATTTTATAAAGTACAAAAAAGGATTAAAGAATTCCACATAATCAAACAAACTATAATAATATGAATATAATAACTGAAACAACCACAAATTTGGTGTGAAATACTCACACACACGACTTTCACTTGCTGCAATTCTCATAGTTTTCTAATAATGAAGTTTCTTTCAAGTTCCTTTTTTTTTTAAATGTTGTTATTTTCAATATTTTATAAGTGAAAGAATTTACTTCTGCATCAAGAAATGACACTTCTTGACGAATTCTACGCCATTTAATATCAACGAATGGGTCCGCTACTCAGTGGTAGCGCGCTGGACATGGAACGCGGGGAAATCTAAGTTACGAGACCCCGGCAGTGCTGCCTTTAGATTTTCTCGTCCTAGGTACCTCAATACCACACTGTCCGGTGATGTGCTGTGTTGTTTGTAACGAGAGAACAACAGTATCCAGAGGCCGGCAGAGCCGCTGATTAGATTCCAGGTGCCAAGGATTTCAGATATTGATGCACCCTAATTGCCAACAAAATGAAAAATCGATTCAGTAAAGTCATACATCCATTTTAAGAAATTTTAATCACTAACTTCTGACGGACCTCCCCCCTGATGACGAAACAAACAAACTTTGTTAGTTTACGTTGTTGTGGTTGGTTCCGCAGAACTGGAAAGCATCAGATATATTTGCTGAGTAGCCTGATTCTTTCAGGATGCGTTTGTGTCTAACAGTGTACTTACACACTGCTTGCACAGAGCAAATTCAGTATACACACTCAATTCAGTGTCAAGTCTGTGTTATCACACTGTCTGACAAACGCATCCTGAAGATGGGCGAAGGGCAAAAACCGGTCGATGACCACACAAAGAAGCAGGCTATCACGGAAAATATCTCTGATTGTTAGTTTTCCTTCTTTGAGTTAAGCTGGTAACATAAATACACGACTCCACACCATTTTTCCAAAAAATTATTATAATTTTTTTTTACTTTTTTTTTTACCAAGGTGAACCCAAAACATAATATTTGTGTCAGAGACATTTTCCGTGGTAGCCTGCTTCATTTTGTGGTCATCGACCGGTTTCGGGCGTTCGCCCATCCTCAGGATGCGTTCTTCAGACAGTGCGCCAACACAGACTCGTACAGAGACTTAGTTTCACACTAACTGAGGTGTTTTTTTAAATACTAAACTCTTAAACTAGGTAAAGGGATGTGGCCAGATGGGTGGGAAAACACGTGTTTGGGTTGTTAAATGGCAAATTCTTTTCTTACAGTGGACGCGGGGGTCTAATCTTTAAACTCTGTGGTTGGAGGGAGACTTATTTCACAATTAACTAACCAAAATATTAAGAATATACAAAAAATAAAAATAAGATACACAAAATAAATCTAAATAAAATTAAACAACGATTAAACTAACATTTTAAAATTCATTCATTCGTTTAAAACTGAACGATTTTTTATATAATTAAGTTAAGTTTTCCAGTTCCAAAGAATTAAGAAATTCCAGTCATTCTTTCACTTATTCACGCAACCCTCACATCCTCGCAAGCATGTATACTTAATTATGTTTTCTTATATAATTAAGTTTTTTATTATGCATCCCACAAACCATGTCACATCATCACTCACATACATCATCCAAATACGCAATTTTTTTTTTAAATATATATATATCTAAACTAGTAAAGTTATATGTACATAGTAGATTTAAAACTAAACCTAACCTTAAAATCTATTTAAGAACAATTTGTTGCGTGTGTAATTGTGTTTCTGTTGCTATTGTGGGAAGAGTGTTCTGAATAATGGTTCACTAGCAAATTTTGTCTGTTCATTTATTAAGTTTTGTGTTTTTCGCTTATATATTTCGAGTTGTTCTACTATGTCAAGTCGTCGTCCTTTGTGGCCAGAGTGTATTAGTTTCATCGTGGTCGTTATGTCATCGGGTTTGTGTTTGTTAGTTTTTAGGTGATTGGCGTAATTTGAGTCAACTTTGTTGTATTTGTATGATTTGATGTGTTCGGTAAATCGTTCCTTGATTTTTCTGCCGGTCTGCCCCACGTAAATGTTGTCACAGTCCGGGCACTTCAACTCGTAGACCCACTGCTGTCATACACGTCAGTGAACTCGGTACGAGTGCGGAGTTTTTTGCCTAATTTGTTGTTTGTCCGGAAGGATGTCTTAATGCCCAGTTTTTTGAAAAAACTTGTGAGTTTGTACGTGTGGCTTCCAATATATGTGAAACCGGTCGATGACCACAAAATGAAGCAGGCTACCACGGAAAAAGTCTCTGATCTTTCCAGCTCTGCGGAACCAACCACCACAACAAATAATATTTGTGGTTTGACATGAATGCATTATTTCGAAATTTTAAAAATTAATTTCGAAGAATTAGTAACTAAATTAAAAAAAAAAAAAATTAAGTAGGTAATATTAATCTTTGATTTAAGAAAAAAAAAAGTGGGGATAAAGGGAAAATTTAATATGTGGGAATAATAGGGAAGTGTAGATGTTTGATCGTATTAAAATCGTATCATGTTGCAGGATATCCGTTCAAACGCTCTCTTGCGTAAGAAAAATATCAAATGGTCTTTATAGCTTTTTATATTTATTTTCTATAACAGTTGATTTCTGACAATATTTATATAATAGAAAAAAAAACAACAGAATTTTACAAAGTAAAACTGAAAACCAATTAATTATAAATTCAAATATTCAAATTAATTGATTAATTAAAATTATTTAGTAGCTAAAAAAAAAAAAATTTATTTGAATCGATCAGATATAATATAACAAAATTGTGATAACTTGTTCTCAAACCAGAAATCAGGTGGTTACTGGTTACTTCAGTCACTGCAGATGATAGATGTTTAAGGGGAGTGGCTAAAAGGCCAAATCGACTGTGACTTCAGGTTTTTCATAAAAAACTTACTTCGTCTATAATGAGTACAATTGTGTGAGTGAGTGTGTGGGGATGAATTAAAGGGGTCCACTAACTTGATTGTAATGGAATAAACTACTGTTGAAGAAATTCACCACAGCAAGCAATGATAGCCAACAGTTTGGTAGATCTGCTGTCTCTTACCTCAACGCCCATAATCCCCTTATGGGATTCTGGTCACCTGTATGAGTCATTCCACCTGTACGAAACAGAAAAAAATGATCTTCCACCTACGGCTGTACCAGGCTCTCATCACTACGTAATCAAAAATCAACTTTCGAGAAATCTAAAAATCATCTCAAAAAAGAAATAGCCAATCTAACAACAAGCTAAACGAACATTACAACAAACAAGTGTTCTAGTTCAGTGGTTCTCCAATCTTTTGATCCTCACGGACCACCAAGCAGAAAATATTTAATCTCGTGGACCACTACCCCATTTTTTGGAAGAGAGGAAAGTTCACCATATGGATTAGCGTGGTTTATTAAATGTCCCCCCTCCAAAACAAAATTGACGTGTTTCAGCGATTTTTAAAAATTATACTAATTTAAAAGTTATTCAAGGTGGCAAGTTTTCAAATGAACACACTGTATATTTTCAATGAAATTGTTATTTAACATGGCGGCATTCAAAGATGAGAAAGAAAAGTCAAATGATTATAATGACTAATTAAAGTTTACTTAATAATTACAATAAAAGGAATAATATTCAATATTCAATCAGTGTGAAACATGTTGCTGCTGCTTCTTAGATAAAAATTCTTCGATTCTAGGGTCCATTGTACTAACAGCATCATGTCATCGACCGGTTTCGGGCGTTCGCCCATCTTCAGGATGCGTATGTAGTCCAAGTCATTATTTACATTACATCATTATGGGCAGTGTTCAGCCATATCTAGTTTATTAATCTGAACCGAACTATTTTCTCTCCTTCATCATATACCCATTATAGTTGTATGTGTAGTTAATATTCCAAGTTTAAAAAAGTAAATCTTTGGTTTAATTTTCAAGAAAAACGCAAAAAAAAAAAAACAACTGAAAAATGTGTTTTAATAAAGTGGTACTACCGGTAGAAGAATTTTGACAGATAATTTCCTTTTCGGATCCCATGATGACATCCAAACGGAATTTCAAGTTTGAACTTCCTACGATTGCATTTCCGATTAATATCTCGATATCGAAAATTTGACACAATTACAGTACTTCCTCTAACAGAAATAAAAAGGCCGAATTGGAAAAAAAGAAATCCAAAATATTTTTGATTACTACAAAAATAGTCCATGGTATTTTCATTTTAAGATAATTTCTTTTATTTACTTTTAATATAAAAATTCATCTTTATCCTTACATACTAAAACATCATATTTTGTGAACTTAAATAAAAGGAGTAATAAATTTCCCTATACCATATAATAATCCCGATAAATATATATATATATATGCCCATAGCTGGTACTTACTATACATTCGGAAAGCTTTATATAGATTGTAAAAGAGAACCTTAATAGTTTTATGTTTTTATAAAAACTATAGTCATATATTTTTAGAAAAGTTAATATAAGTAGAAGAAGATTGGTTAGAATAAGGCGGAGTCATTTCATAAAGGGGGACCACCCGGTAACTCGTAGATTCAGATAATCTATGCAAATACCTTAAAGAGAAGCCCTTGTGTGTGTGTGTGTGTGTGTATGTATTTGTGTGATTAGAAAAATAAAATAAAAATGTAATCAATTTTAAGGTAGCTCATCCAAAAAAAATATAATATAAGCGCTACTTTTAAAGTTGTAACTTCTACATAATTGCGTTAATTAATGTTTAAAGTCATTTTTTTTTTAAGATCACAAGAGTGCCAAAACTCTAATAATCTTCATACATAATATGTTTTACGTACCCTTAGATCTTAATAAAAAATGGAAATAAAAAAAATTAAAAAAAAAAAAAAAAATTTAATAATTTCTGCCTTATAAATTGTACAAAATCTCATTTAAATGAATTTACATTTATTCTTTGGCTACCCAGTTTAAATCTTGCACAAGATTCATCTATTGGTTTAAATATATCATTAAATAAATTTTTACTCCGCGTGAGATGAAATCTAAATAATATTTAAATGAGAGCAGCTCGACCTCACTGCTTAAAACCAGCTATTCTCTCCTTCATTCAAAAGTCTTTCTTAGCCCTACATTATCCAACAAGCATTTATTTCGTTTTTAAGTGGCTGTTTGTTGGTGTTGTTTAAATTGTTACGTAAAACATTATAAGCAAAGTAATAGCTGGCAGAAGCCAAAGAAATAAAAACTTTTCAACTTTGAACAGACATTTCGGAACCTTCGGGGTCTGTCCTTCTTCAGGAACTGTTTAGGAATTTTTAATGATACCCCGTTCGTCGACCTCTCCTTCACAGTTTCTAAAGCAAGACACCTTTGGTTTCTCTTACTCCCCAGTTCACAAAAATTATAATTGACAAATTTTATAGTTAGTGCAGCAAATTTATTGAAATTCGTCGAAAACTGGAAAAAAACAGTTCAGTAAAACTGCACTTTCGGTTTACTAATTTTTCTTGAAACTCGGCAAGTTTGGCCATCTATTTATTAGTAATTAATTATGTTTGGATGATAGAATTGTATAATCAACTATGATAGCAATTTAGAGAAAAACATAACCCCAATCCTCCGTTTAAAGTGCTCCCTTAAATGAATTTTTTCCAGAGAAATGTTTGTAAATAAAAGTTGTAGATCTTTGTGTGTATAGTTGATATAGGAGGTTTGAAGAAAATCGTCGGAGCCATTTTTAAGAAAATCGCGAAAAAGTGAAAAAAATCATTTAGTAAAGTGGTAAAGTAGTTAAACGCACTTCCGGTTATCCGATTTTTTTTCAAACTCGAAAATTCAACAACATATTTAATTCTAATTAACATTATTTAGATCACAGAATTGTCTAATAAATTAAAATAGCACTTTAGAAGAAGCCGTAACCACATTGCTCCCCCAAAAGTACCCTTAAATGAATTTTTCCGGAGAAATGTTTCAATTAAAAGTTGTAGCTCTTTGTATGTGGAGTTGATATCCTGAATTTAAAGAAAATCGTCGGAGCTATTTTTGAGAAAATCGCAAAACAGTAAAAAAAAAAAACTAGTAAAGTGGTACTTCCGGTTAAGGAAGTAAGAAAACGTACTATCAGATTCAACTTTCTACGGTTATTTCGTTTTTGAGGTATGCTGTTAACATACACACGCACAGACACACTCTATTTTCTAAAAACCTCTTTTTTTCACTCAGGGGACCTCAAAACGGATATTTCCATTAAAAATTCGATATCAAAAATTTGACAAGATTACAATACTTCCACTTACTAGGAAGTAAGAGAAAGTAAAAAAATAATCGTACAAAATTATCCGACCCTTAAGTACGAAAATAATAATTGATATTTTCGTAATATCTGGAACATGTAGTTTATGCTGTAAATCATAAAACTATAATACTTGCATGTAACATCTTCCCATCTTAAAGGATATTCATCCCCCCACCCACATTTACAAATCTGTTTTCGGTTCGGAAGTCATTAAAAGATTATAGAAGAATTACAAGGGACTGATGATGATTATATATGGAAGTAAAAAAGATAGTACTTTATACGTCACCTGAGGGCTCGAAATAGGATTTACGTTTAAAGAATATGGAATAAGAATTTATGGGGATGGATACAAAAAAAAAAAAAATATATATATATAAAAACCCGTTAAATATTGGTAGTAAACATAAAGAATGTGTCTTATAACATGAAATTAAACCAGAAGTGGATTGTTCTTGACTTAGTGAACAACTTGTGGCGAGGTGAATGAAGCTCAATAATATGAATAGTGTTTATATACAGATTTGTACACAACTGTAGTATACTCTTGGCTACTCAGTTTAAATATTGCTCAATTGATCTGATTTTTTTTTTTACTTTCTCTTACTCTCCTAGTAGAAGGAAGTATTACAATCGCGGCAAATGTTCGATATCAAGTATTCACAGGAAGTACAGATTTTGACGTCTCTTGAGTATGAAAAAGTTTTAGATATTGGTTTTTTTGTGTGCAAGGTCACCGTAACACCAAAATGGCGAACATAAAATCCAAACTTGATACTTAATTTTTAAGTTCTAATAAGTTTTAAGAACAATAAGGTTTTGATCAAAATTGTTCGACCGGAAATAAAACTTCATTGAATAGATTATTATTTTCTCGAAAAACCTTTTCTGAGTTCCTTTAAACTTTGCATATTTATACTAAAAATAAAATGTAATTTTAGTTTATTACAATTCTATCATCAGTATTAACTTGAAATAGAAGTGTTGTAAAAATTCCAAGTTTGAATAAAATCAGCTGACCGGAACTGTGATTTTTAATAAGCAGTTTTTCAGTTTTGTACGATTTTTCTTCATAAAGATATCAACAGGGTTTCATTAAACTTGGTAGATGGTAAAACTGAAGTGACGCCCAATTGTAACTGACAGACGAGGCTTCCTGGGTAGTGCCACTTATTTTGACGCCACTTGATTCGCGATCTAGAAAGCGCCACCCAAGCTCCAAGGTTCTTCAAGGCCAGCTGAATAATGGAAGTCGAAGAGTTAGCAGCTGTGTCCTACCGTCACCTACATAACCGGATAATATTAAAACTAGACGGTTTTGGGCTCACCACATATTAAGAGAGATAAAGGAAACTAGTTTCTTTTATTCATTGTATCCTCAGCTCAGACAACATCCTGATAAATTATACAATTTTCTCTGGATGTCCCTCCCTCCCATCATTCGATGAACTACTCGCTATTCTGAAAGAAACTCTGACTCATTATGACACCACCATGCGAGCAGCAATTACACCATAGCATAAATTCACAATTTCTTCCCAAGCGTTTGTCTTCAAATCCCTGTTTGAGTACTCACTGTATTCAACGTTCACATATAAACAGGGCGCTTTTGGATTTCAATTATAAAGGCTTCCACATCAAGCATTTCCATCGCTGTTCCGCTTCCTACGACCACGTGTGACAGACTGATTAGAAACTCACAGCGCACTGGGTGGCGCCACCGCTGGGTCGCGGGTTGAGTCACCGATGGTCGACCGGGTCCCGCCACCTGTACAGTGGCGCCACCCAGTGTGTACGGCCAATTGTTAACTGTCTTGATGATTGGGTCGCGCGACCCAGGAAGCCTCATCTGTCGCAGCCCTAAAGGAAAGCATAACGCTACTGTTCACCCAGAAACACCCCCTCAAAAAAATTCAATTTTCCTGGAAAAATGTCTCAAATAAAAGTGATAGGTATTTATGTCTGTAGATGGTATACAAAGTTCAAAGAATATCGGCTGGTGCCGTTTTTTGAGAACATTACGAAAAACTGAAAAAAAAGAAAAACATGTAGAGTAAAGGTCATACTTCCGGTCGCAGGATTTTGTCCGAAATCTTCTTATCTTGATGAGTTGGTAGTTCCTAAATGGTGGAATACCAAGTTTGAGCTACCTACGATTTTTCGTTTTTGAGATATTCTGTTAAACACCTACACCTACACACAGAACGTTCGCACTCACACAAAACAATTTTAACACTAATTTTCGTATTCAGGGGATTCCAAAAGATGTATTTTCGGTGATAACTCAATTTCTAAAATCTGGCACGATCGCAATACTTCCTCTTACTAGGTAGGAATAAGAGAAAACAGAAAGAGAAATTAAAAATAATTATAAGTTATAAAATCAATAAAATACGGCATTATTTAGATTATTGCCTATTTTTTCAGGCGGGCTTAACATCCAACTATCAAATTAGGTGTCGTGGACGGGGGCGGAAGCACCTACTTTACTATTAACATTTTTTAAACAAATATAAAATTTAGTGTAACGCTGGACTCGAACTGGGGTCCTCTCACTTACGAGTCCATGCTCATAACCACTACACCAACACCCGCCCCAATTTAACAGTTAATCAATTTCTGTTTTGCTTCTGCAAAAAAGAAAAAAGACGATTTAGATGAAAAAATATTATGAAAACAATACAAATTTCCTTCAAATAGGGTAATTGAAAACTGTCGATGTCTATAGTTGTGACGGAGACAATTTTTATTAAGAAATAGATTGAATAGGGGGGTGGGGGGTTGCTCTGAATCCTGTCACTCCTCTTTCCACCCTTTCTTAAAGTAGTTTAAGGGATTGTATAAAAAGAGTTTATACTAAGGAGGTCAGGGTCCTACAATAGAATTGAATAGAATAGGGAAAGTGGTTAAGAGAAACCTTCGTCTTTACTTTAGACTAGCAAAAAGGACCAACACGGAACAGCCGCGTCATCACAAATCCTTTTTCATTAGCTATCGCTAACAAAACAGACAGACAGAGAGAGAGACGAGAAAAGAAAAGTTACCAAGGAATGATAAAAAGAGATATACCACAGACAAACAAAAAAAAAAATTGAGAAGAGCAATCTAAAAGAGTTTCTCTTATTTTTTATCTGACTCAGTGACCAGTATTCTATAAGAACTGTGTCATAATGGTTGCTTCTTCACTGACACAGAAGTAAGAAACATCTCGCAAGTTTTAGCCAGGTTAGAAATTGAACGTCACACAGAAATGAGCGCCCCCACCACAAATTAGAGAAAATAATTGCCTCCGCTGTTTTCTATTTTTTTTTTTAATGTTCATATTCCTTTTTAATGTCAATATAATGTACGCTGGTTGGATTAAAACCGCTTAAATGGTATTTTATTATTTAATGGCGTTAGAAGGGTTGCCTGCCTGCTGGTGCCCATTTGCAGTAGTAATGATCAATATAGTGGAAAATTACATTTGTGCGCCTAAATCGTTTATGCTTTTTTTTATCGTCGGAAAAAATATCTGATATGTGGCACTCACACAACTTTCACTTACTGTATATAATACAATATAAAATACAAAATTAAATCAAGTTCTTTGTCGATGTTTTGGAAATAGGGTAAAGCTAGAAAAGATGACGCGATAGGAGAGAAGACGAAGGCTTTACTTCTCTTGTTTGCCACCACGTGGCGTCATAGAATTTAGTCGAGGAGTAGAGAGATCAGAAGCGAACATATTGCAAAATTCTTCAGTTATTAATATGTTTTTCATGTTCTAGGAACATTTATACGCGTCTCACTGAGTTTTCATAACGTGAATTTTTAGTGATTTTTTTTTATATACTATATTAATTGTCATTGAAATGAAAGATTTCCAGCTGTCGTTAAAGTTGGACTCGAAGACATAGTGTTTACCAAGTTTCATGTCGATTAGCCATGTTAATTTCACAGAGGAGAAGTCTCCTACCTATGGTGCGTCATCTATCCTACCATAGTAGGAGAGACGGTTAAATGCAGTGCATTTGTATTTTGTTTCTGGAATAAATGAGAATGTCTTTATTTTTTGCGGAAAAAAAAAAAATTTTTTTTTGCTAGTTAGATAATAATAGTTGACATATGTTTTATAAGAAATATATCTCCTATAATTTGATACAGGGCATAACTTTGAAATGCGCGTCATCTTTTCTAGCTTTACCCTATTTATTCCAATCTTCAATAATAGTTAAATACAATTAACTAGTATTAGTATTATAAAGATTGTAAACACTACAAAGAATAATATTAAATTATTGTTTTTTAATTACCTTGAAAATGAAATACATAAATTGCAGATATTGTCCTATATAAAGTTACTGTGGTGTCTTAAAGTGCCTAAAAAGTATAGCCATCACAACATGGATGGACAATCAATCACAGGATTGATGTTAAAACCCCAGGCCAGAAACGGGCGAAATAATTCTTTAAGAGCTATACGCCAAAGTTCCGAGTAGCCATCTGGAGCCATTGGAATTGGCTTAATCAAAACAGGATAAGTGAAGTGGTTAGACCACATGGATGAGCGAATGGGAAACGAAAGAATAATCGTCAAGAGATTCTTTCTCCTAGATTCTCTTCCTGTGTGCAAGAAAGTGAGTGAAGCCTCGGGTAAGATGGGGCTCGGGTAAGTGTTGAAAAGGATTTAAAAGTTTTAAAGGTAAAAAAGAGGGCGAAGAGCTGCTCCCAAGATAAGCAGGAATGACAGAAAATATTATTGAGGAGACTGAGTCCTTCATAGCCCCGAACAAGAATAATAATATCTGGTATTTTATCCGTCGGAGCATGCATATTCATTTTGTTCCTGCCCGGTTTCGGATTTTCATCCAAACGCTGAGAGCAAATTCACCAATTTCGTGAGTGATTATAAGTTCACTTTGTGGTGTGAGTGTAACAGAAACTCTTTGACGATAGATGAAAATCCGAAACCTGTCAGGAACAAAATGAATATGCATGCTACGACGGATAAAATACCAGATATTATCCAGCATTGCGGACCCATCCACATATTCAATAATAATTATCGTTTACTGAACACCAATTTAACCACAAAACTCATTAAATCAAGAAAAAATTACAGTCATTTGCCACTTTTAAATTTATTTGAGTTTTTTAAAGTAATTTTTTTTTTTTAAAATACAGTTTTCAAAATATATGGGTGACTTTTATTAATGTTAAACGAATTTAATTAAATGGGAAATAGGCAATCCATAAAAGTGGTCCGTCCTCTTTCTTTTCTTACAAGGAAAAAGTCATTTTCGATAAAATCCTATGGGTTACAGAGTCCTTGAAGTTTCTTCATTATTTCCTGTTCAAAGTAATCCACTTTACAACTGTGAAGAAAAATAGCTTTCACTAAAATATTACTTTAACTTTTTTTTGTCTAATTTCTTTATTTTTTTTGTTTTTCACTTAACGCATAGGTTAATAAGAAAAGTAGCCAGTTTGAGAGAACATTTCTTCCTGTTTACTTCATCGCCTTTCTCAGTTGCTCTACAAACTTTGTAATAGGATTTTCCTTCTCCCTTACTAATACCCGGCCTTCTAAAAGAAATAAATTTACAACTTCTGCAAAAAAAACAAAAAACAAACTTCTCAACTCATTAAACCTGCTTAATTACATTCAGTTTTTCATAATAAAAAACTCTCATAACTCATTTTCACGCTTTATTTAACTTTACAATTATCGATTAGTAATGAATTTTGATTATAAATTAACTAAAAAAAAAAAGTTACAAAAATGTGTGATTTATGATTTTACCAAAATTTATCTAGTTCTTTTTACTAAATTTACATATAATATTGTATGCTTTATTTTAACTAAAAATGAAAGCATTATTAATTATTAATCAAATTAAAAACATTTTAAATGCTTCTTTTCAGAATTTCACTGAACTTTAATCTGCTTTATGAAACTGATAATGGATTTTTTTTTTTTGAATTAATTAAATTTTAATCATACTTTATTTAAATTCCTTGTTTTTGTTTTTTTAAAATTAATTATTTAAAGGAAATTATTTTGCCTTTTCATTTTGTTTCAAGAATTGTATGAGGTTTATAGCAATTATTACAATCCTCTCAAGACAGTCAGGAGATTGCACTAAAGAATTTAGAAGCGAATTATGTCTGATTTGAAAAAGATTGTTGATGAATGCCGAAAGAAGCTGGGAACTTCTGACGAATCAAAAAATAACTGTAGATAAGCTGGGTGCCGAGAAATAGGAGCATTCTCGGAAACTTAGAATATGACCGGTTGGCGTTAGGAGGAAATCCTTGTGGCATATTCTCATAAAAGCCTGTGGGATCATGGAA
>JAAEAF010005442.1:0-91512 GCA_011037195.1 Triatoma infestans
CTGCCAAGAAGCTAGGGTTGGAAATCAATGAAGCTAAGACAAAATACATGCGTGGAACAAGAAGAGAGGCTAGTAACACTGGCACTATAACCCTAGGTAAGCATTCTCTTGAGGAGGTGAGTAGATTTAAATTCCTAGGTAGTATTATTACTAACAAAAATGAAGTGCCTGAAGAAATAAAAGCTCGTATTACTAATGGAAATAGATGCTTCTGAGCTCTACAGAAAGTCTTGCGCTATAAAGCACTGTCAATAAAAGGGAAGGTCGTTATATATAAGACCGTATTAAGTCCAATTGTCATGTATGGGAGTGAATCGTGGACTTTGACAAAGGCTGATGAAAATACCCTCAGTGTATGGGAGAGAAAGATACTGAGGGAAGGTGGCAGGTGGAGAATCAGGACTAACACAGAGCTGAAGGAGTTGTATAAAGACCAGGATTTGATAGGTACAATAAAAGAAGGACGCCTGAAGTGGTTGGGTCACTTGGAAAGGATGCATTGTGACTCTACGATGGGCATCCTGGAGGAGCGAGCAAGAGAGGAAGACCGAGAATAAGATGGATGGAGGATGTGGAAGATGATTTACGGTCTTAGGAGTGAGGAGATGGAGAAGGAGTGCCCAGGATAGATCGGAATGGCAGGAAATTGTAAAGGAGGTCAAGGCCCTACAAGGAAAGAAAAAGAAGAAGAATCATTGTCGAAATATAAACTGTTACTTTTACAACTTGAAGATTCCATTTATATATTGTAATATGAATTATTTTTGATATTTTATCCATCGTAGCTTGCATATTTAGTTTGTTCCTTACCAGTTTCGGATTTTCATCCATCGTCCAGAGTAAATCTATCAACCAGAGAGTTCACTTCAAATGCAATGTTTCCGTTTCACTCGACACTTGTGATTTGTATATGCGGGAGGTTATCAATTATTATTATTTAGAAATATAAACAAAATTCAGTTTTTCTTTTTTGCTGGGGGCTAGATGCTATTCATAACAACCAATACATGTACGATGGGTTATTTGCGATGTGAATAAGGGCCTGTCGAGAAGCAGGACCTTTCTCGAATGATTCACTAATTAGCTAATAATATCATTAATAAATGACTACAAAGTGACGGATATTTAAATTATTTCTCATATTCACAACATTATAGCAATAATATAAATATGCCATGTGTATCTGGAAATACACTGTTGTTAGACTATTGTCGGCCGGAGTTCAGCACTGAGAAAGAAATTGTACGCTCTTAGAAGGCATAATATATAATATATCGGATGTAACTATGAATTATTTTCAAACAACTTATATGAATCTCATTTAAATGCACAGCTTTGAATATGTGTACGTTTTAGCACAACTTGAAAATTCCGAGTTTGTATTTATTTAATTTCACCAATACTTTCTTTTAAAATTATATATGCAACTTTACTCAGGGAATATTTCTTCCACAAAAATTTATAAAATAAATTTTTAATATATGCTGCACATAAATAAATGTATTATATTTATCTTGTCTTATCTACCTATTTAAAATATTAACTTAATAAATTGGACATCAGTCGTTTGATGGTTATTTAATACTTTAATGCCATTTGGTAATGCATCCATGACTTTTTATCTAATGTTGTAATGCTACTATGTAATTAAGTAGATTTATTACGTTCAGAACTTATATGATGTCACATTTATTACTACATTATAAAAAATTAAATAATAAGCGCACTTATTGATGTGAGCACGCACACTTGTTGTTTCTGACAACACATTTTTACTTTCTCTTTCTGTTATAAGCGTAAGTTTTTGCATTCGTGTCAAAATTTTGGGAAATTGGGATTTCTGCGGAAATACTGTTCTCTACGAGAAAGAAAAAACAGTTTTATCTGTATGTATGAGTATATGTAAACAAAGTAACTCAAAACCAAAAAAATATAGAAAACTCAAACCTGATATTCCATTTAGGAATTATCACTGCATCCAATACGAAGGTTTCGGACAAAATCCATCAACCGGAAATCCGACTTTACTTGATAGTTTTTTTTTTTTTTTTCACTATTTCGTGATTTTCTCGAAAATGGTTTTAACAAAAGGCCTAAAATATTTATTTAAATCATTATTCCAGAAAATGGATTATTGAAGGCTTTTGAGGGAGCTAAAAAAGTTAAACATTTATCGAGAGCCTATCACTCGGGTGCAATGAACTTTCTACCACATACATAATATTAGGGTAAAAGCTAAATATATTCGGTTAGATTTCAAAATTTGAAGAAAATCGGTTAACCGGAAGTGCGACTTTACAGTAAAGGTTTCCCAAGTTTTTTAAAAAATTTTCGAAGTTTTCTTTAATCCACAAATATAGACTTAACATTTTGTGTAAGTCACAGAATAATTTATTTTTTAAGCGTATTCTGTAAGAGCTAAGGACTTAAAGCTGTGGAAACTGTTGAACAAACAGTATTTCTAGATTTGATGGTAGCGCAGCGCCCACTCTAGCGGTTACGTCACCCCAGACAAAAAAACAAATTGCCGCCCCTTAAGAATATACAGTGTCCCAAATTATATGGATAACGACTTTTTCTCTGAAACTAAGATAGCTAGAAAAAAACTAAAAAATACGTGTCCTCGTAGTTTTTTGTTAGAAATCCAAATTTAATTTACAAATTTGTTTTGGTGCTTCCAGAAGCGAGATACAGGCACCAACTTCATTTTTTCAAATGGGGAGGTGTAGTTTTTATTTAAGAAATAGATTCCTCTATTTTTTGTAAGAAAAATTTACTTAAACGATTTTTTACTATAGTAAATTAAAGTATTTTTTTGATATTTTACAAGTTATGAATTAAAACATGATTCTTATAAGAAATTTCAAAATGATACTATAACGGTTTTTTTATTGAATAAGAAGAAAAGTACTATTTTATTATAAATTTTACTCCTCATTAATTACAAATCTTGCTCAAATTGGCCCCCACCATTAGAGATGCATACACATGCTTTTTCCTGCCAATTCACGATCTGTCTTTCTCTCAGCTGTGTATGAGAAGTAAAAATCTAGAGTTATAATATTCTCACAACTTTCAATTCAATGCAATTATCATTATGTCAAATAAAATTTTCAAGAGAATTTATACTTGCTCTTAACTGTACGACCAAAGAAATACATCCAGAGAAAAAGTCGTTATCCATATACCTTGGGACACCCTATATATATATATATATATAAAAAAATAAAAAATAAATTTTTAAGCAAGTCTGTGCATGTTCAAACACAACATGAAGCAGCGCTCTGCTCATGTGCTAATGGTATTCTATTCAGACAACTATATCCATGTTCAATAACAAGCTCAAGCATCATCCTTTACAAATTTTGCGTTAGTTTTTCAATAATAGTGTAAATATTTTTTAGCTTTTGGAATAAACAATATAAATACGCTGCGCACTGAAAAATTTTTAGCGAACAAAAAAATCGATATGTGAAATTTTTCTAATAATTGACTATTTAACATATAAATATTTTTCTCACACTCACAGCCAATATGGCGCTCCTCTAAATTTTGGCGCCTCGTACAAATGTCCGGGTTGCGTGGCCCCTATTGCAGGCGCTGAGTAGCGCTATCATGCGGTCTCCATTGAGCCAAATTCAGCTACCTGTTCCTAAAACCAGCTGTTCAACATACGGCTCTCCATTACCTAGACAGTTAAGAGCAAGTATAAATTCTCTTAAAAATTTTATTTGACGTAATGATAATTGCATTGAATTGAAAGTTTTGAGAATATTATACTCTAGATTTTTACTTCTCATACACAGCTGAGAGAGAGCAGAGTTTTCATGTTTCCAGGTCCCATCAGTAGGTCTTATGTGTAAGTATAATAACTAATAAGTGTTATGTATAAGGAAATAGGTCTTATGTGCAAGTGTAAGACTGTGTATACAAAATATCTCAAAAACTAAAACCATAGAAAGCTTAAACTTGATGATCCGTTTAATATCATGAAAGGATACGACATGGATGTTTCGGTCACGATCCGTCTTTCTGAATGTTTTTTCAGTTTTCACAATTTTCTCGGAAAAGATTCCAACTTTTTCTGTAAAATTTGATATTTTAAATGTATACATACATTACCGGTTAAAAGTTTAGGACCAGTTGAAAAATTTAGTTATTTACTAAAAATTCTTTAAAAAAAATATACTTACATTGTAATGAGATTTTACAGTAACGTGATTTATGCATAATGCTGCCCCCATTTAAATGGCACCTTTTAAAATAAACATTTTATTAACATAATATAATACACTTTGCCCTTTGAGAAACAATTTACTTCTTAGATTTTTAAGTAATTCACAGAGAATAATTTCTTTCAAATTATAGATTATGTTTATAGATTCGGACTTATAGTATTGTTTGTCAAACACATCATCATTTAGTTACTTTTTATTGCATTTTATTTAATTGGGATTAGTTCACTCCTTGAGTCTACGAGCTTCCGGTTTACGAGTATATCCATTTGACCAGTAATTATTAATAATTGCAACGTTGATTAGTTCTGGTGCTAGAGGTGATTTTTCCTCTTTTGAATTAAAACAAATGGGCAAAGTTAAAGAACTTAGAGTTGCTACCAGAAGTGCTATTTGTACCTTACATAAAATAGGGAAATCAGAACGAAAAATAGCGGCTGAACTTGAAATTTCCAAAAATGGTGTTCACCATTGCTATCGAACGGTTTACAAAATATGGTGATCATGAAGATTTAAACTGCTCCGGGAGACCAAAATCAACAACCACAGTTGAGGATAAGTTCATCATTGTATGTAGTAAAAGAAACAGACAACTCAAAGCCCTAGAAATCAGAAGGGAAGTTATTAAAACAAGTTTGAGGCCAATTTCTGTGTCAACTGTTCAAAGGCGACTTCGTCAAGCTAACTTAATAAGGAGAGTTGCAACGCTGAAACCATTGTGTGTAAACAAGAAGAAACGTTCAGAGTGGGCTTTGAAATACAAAGACTTCACAGTGGAAGATTGGAGGAACGTGGTCTGATGAGTCCAAGTTTGAAGTGTTTGGTAGTAGAAGAAGGGTTTGGCAGCGTCAGAAAAACTACATCCACAATGCATAATACCCATAGTTATGCACGGAGGGTGCTCGGTCATGGTTTGGGGATGTTTTTCAGGCTATGGAAAGGTGATCTCGTCCCTATTGATGCGATAATGAAAATTATAAAAGCATTTTAGAAAATCACGCCATACCTGCGGTCAGCGATTGATTAGGGAAAAATTCATTATGCAACAGGACAATGACCTTAAACATAGTTCCAAATTATGTAGACAATACCTTAAGGAAAAAGAAGATGAAAAAATATGTGTTAGAACGGTCTGGCCGTCGCAATCCCCGGACTTGACTCAGTTGAACTTGATAGGATGAGCTAGATAGAAAAGTTCGTCCCAAGTGCCCTAATTCTCCAGATGCACTGTGGCAGATACTGTACAGTGTGTGGAGTAATATTGAATTCGAAACAATCAATAAATTGATTGAGAGAATGCTTAGAATTATAAGAGAAGTAATTAAGCGGAGAGGTGGGCACTTTGATGAAAAAGCCGTTTAGTCGCAATTTATTTTTGGGAAAGATTTACACTTTGTAATGAATTTGTTATCGCTTATATTATTGTATATAGTTTAAATATAATATTTTTGAATTACTGACATTTTATTTCATGCATAACAAATAATTGAATTAACAAAATTAAATATAATACATTTTTATTCTAGGTGGTCCCAAACTTTTGACCGGCAGGTATATTGAATATGTGGTCAGGTCGGCAATGCTGGATAACATCTATGATTTTATCCGTTATGGCAAGTTTCATTTTGTTGGTTCTTACCGGTTTCGGATTTGTGTAGTAGCGTTTTTGACTCATGATACAGACTTTCATAGTGATTGTAATAAATTAATTTCTAATAGATCTTGCTCATGCAAATATTGTTAGGATTCCATAACCTAAACAACCAGCTTAAAGAACATTGAGAACCATGTGTTATACTTGGTATAGAATAAAATTTATTGTCTGGTATAAAGAAATTGAAAATTTTTTTTGATAAGATATTCTTCAGCGGTTATAAAATTTTAGTAATTTTTGAAATGTCAGCTGTTTCAATTTACACAAAGTTCCAAGATCCCAACAGCTCAGTTCTTTCAAAAATACTGCAGGTGGCATATTTAGCTATACTTAATTTAATAAACTTTATATCAATTTTAGCAATCTCTAGTAATTATTAAAAGTACTTTTTTATAGCTATTACTATAAAACTTTAATGCAAAACATTTGCCAATATTGTAATATAATATTTGGTTCTAATTGAGAATAAAAAAGTTATAAAAACTTTTATGTGCACATATAGGTTTGTTTATGAGAGCTATAACTTGTAGAGACAGTTGTGTTTCATTGTAGACAGCGTGTGAGGAATATGTGTAGTCTGGTGACATTTGAAAATATTCCTACCTTGTAATATAGGGCATGATTACCACTTTTTAAAAATTTTTTTCCCTCATATATATATATTTTAATTTAAGGCGCGTCAACATCTATGGTCATCGGCGCCCGAAGCCTTCTCAATGCACTGCCGACCTCCGGACAGTGTTCTCTCGTTACAGACAACACTGTCCATCACCGGACAGTGAGCTGTAGAGGCTCTTAGGAAGAAAAAAATCTAAGAATAGCACACCTGGACTCGAACCGGGTCCTCCGCGAGGGAGTCCAGTACGCTAACCACTTAGCTATTCCCTTCCCTCATTCATAATATAATAATAAAAAATCCTTTAAATTCAAATAATTGACTCAAGATACAGTATTAATTAGTGAAACGGAAGTATTGTCAAATGTTCGATATCGTATGTTTTGATGTTTTCTCAAGTCAGAAAAAGTTATTTTTAGAAATTGGTCTACTTATGTGGTCAGCATAATTAAAAAACAGAAAATCGTAGAAATTGTTGTGGTGGTTGGTTCCGCAGAGCTGGAAAGCATCAGAGACATTTTCCGTGGTAGCCTGCTTCATTTAACAACCCAAACACGTGTTGTGGCCACCCAGCTGACCACACCCCTTGACCTAGTTTAAGAGTTTAGTTTTAAATACAGTTAAAAACACCAGTCAATGTGTAAAACTGAATTTGCTCTGGGCAAGTCTGTGTTGTCACACTGTCTGAAAAACGCATCCAGAAGATGGGCGAACGCCCGAAACCGGTCGATGGCCACAAAATGAAGCAGGGCTACCACGGAAAATGTCTCTGATGAAAAATCGTAGAAAGTTTAAACTTGTTATTTCGTTCATTCATATAATATTAATCAGAATTAAATATGTTGACAAAATTCTTAGTTAGAAAATATAGGTTTACCTGAAGTACTTTACTGGAGATTTTTTTTTCCGTTCTCTGCGATTTTCCCAAGGAGAAGATGGTTACGCTTTTCTCAAAAAATTCGTTTTCTAAAGTTTAGATTCTCCCATTCATGTAAATTAAAGGAAACTCGTCTAGTAAGAATTACGTATATGTTTTGAAGAGAATTAGTCATGTAAGAGAGAGTCGTGTGAGTGGAAGTGTTACACACCAGACAATTAGAATTTTTACAAGTTAAAGTGCTGATTAAGAAGGCACCTTGAGAAATTTAATCTGTCAGGTTTATCTTTTTCTAATTTCTATTTCTTTCCATTGCTAAATTAGAGAATGAAATCTCTTTTTGTGACACCTTCATAGCCATCCATGGTTAATATAATAAAAGTTATTTAAACAGTTTCACACTTCAAAGTAAGTAGTTATTACTTGAACACTATTCTTCCAAAGTGTAGATTTCTAGAAGGTTTTGCCATGGTTGAATGAGTCTTCCAATTTATTCATATATTCCAACAAGCGGTTTCTGATTAATTGCAACTGATCCTGATTACCATTATACTCATGCGCAGCCTGTGGCTGGTTTAAGTGATTTATTTGAATTTCATTGTTGTTAGAACGCTCTTTCGTTTTTTTGGGGGGACTAAAATTTCTTTATAACATTCTTGCATTCAGGGAAGGGAATAGCTAAGTGGTCAGCATATCCGGAGGTCCCGGGTTCGAGTCATGTGCAGCCCTTAGATTTTTTTTTTTTCTAAGAGCCTCTATAGCTCACTGTCCGGTGATGGTCATTGTTATCTGTAGCGAGAGAATCCTGTCCGTAAGCCGTCAGAGTACTCAGAAGGCAACCAGGCGCCAATGATCATAGATGCTGACGCGTCTTAAATTTAAAAAAATTCTTGCATTTCATCAAATGAAGGTGACTTTCTGCGCCTGTCTGCCAATACTATATTTCTTGGTCTTTGAACTATGCTCTGACTGATCGCATACTAGTTTCATACTAATTTTGGGTTTAGTTGGAGAATCTAATTTTTACTTGGAAATTGGTTTGAATCTTGTTGGAACGTATATCTATCGTTTCCATATCTAAGTCCGAACAATCACAAATCAATCTGAGACTTTTTTGGAACAAACCTTATAAACACTGAAGCAGTGATCACTGATGCTAACTTACAATATGTACTGATAGTATCGTTATTTCTTTACTGATGCATTTTTTTTAAATACATTTCTTTTCTCTTTGCTTGCTGAATGGCTCTCTGTATTGGGCGGGAAATATGAAGGTGGCCTCAATCAAAAACTGAAATATATTATTCCTTAATTACTTTATTTTATAATGTTCATCATTCTGAAACTGTTCCAAAAAAAAAATATGATGCTTTTACTTGATTAAAAAAAACTAGTTATGGCATTGAGTTTGTATATTTTGGAAATAGACGTTTTCTTAGTGATAGAAGTACTAGTCATTTCTACTAATGCTCATGAAGCGCTCTGAGTTGTATAGTAAAATTGTAGTGCAGTATAAAACATCGCGAAACCTTACCTCCAACAATTTACCTCTCCCGAAATTTACTTCATCCTTCTTTTTTATTTCGCAATTATTTCCATGACGACATATATTTTTCGCCTGCAATTCTAACTCGCATTCGGATATCAAAGTGAATAATGCCGTCTGCATTTCAAGTTTAACGTAAAATAAATAATAAGTGATGCTTTGAACATTGTAAGTAGCTGCGTTTTTGTAAGTAACAGAACGTCCTTCTACTGACTAAACTGTAGCTGCATTTTACATATATTAAAGGATCTTATTAGATAGATAGATAGCGCATTAGATGGTTCATTTAAATGTAAAAAAGAAAGACTCCTAGGAAGTAAGTTCGTCTAGTTTATACTGTTTGTGCTGGTTTTGCAATAAAATTTTAACTGGCTATTAATTTTTTGTTACAACTATCTTTAGCAAAGGATAGATTGAAGATATTGTATCTTTGGCAAGTTACTCTCTTGCAATAGCAATAAAAGTTTGTCGTCTACCTTTCACATACTTGGTTTTGCTTCTTCCACATAGTTTATTTATAAATTTTGTTACAGGAAATGATAATTATTTCTGTCTTTTATTTTGCGTTCTTTATTATTTTTTTTATGTAGAACAATAAATTATATTTGTTTCACGTTAAATTTTTTTATTGAAACAACTTAAGGAATAACTTTGTTTTTGATTTTATTATGGGTGTTTCTTTATTCCATAAAAAAATTGTTGCATTTTGAATTCCATTGTCAGATAATTTGAGCCAAATGATTTTTGAAATAATAAGATCTTACCGAAAATTAGTAATTCAAATATTGCCTTAACTGGCGTGCGTATTAGGTGCCCTGGTGTCGGCATCGCTATATCTCTTGGTAGCAACCCAAAGGTCTTTCAGGCTGAAATCTTCGCCATCCTAAGTTGGGCCCAGTATCTTAGGGATAAGGGCGTAACGAACAGAAGAATCATGGTCTTCTCTGATAATGAAGCCGCATTAAAGGCTTTAGAGATAAACTGCATCATGTCGAAGATTGTTAAAGAATGCTGCTAAGAGTTAGAATCTCTTGCAAACCACAATAGCCTTCGGCTGGATTGGGTGCCGGGACATAAAGGCATTAGAGGTAACGAAGAGGCCGACAACTGGGAAATGAGGGCGCTTCACGAACGCCCATTAGTCCGGAGCCTTTCTGCGGCATCTCATACAGAACTACCTTTGGGCCCATTGAAAAATGGCTAACCCGCAAACATACAATATTATGGAAAAATATTGCGGGGCACTCTTAAGATTTTCCTGATTCGCACAAACTATTTCCTCGGCAGAATAAAAGTGGAGCTAAGGAGAATAACTGCCAAAAAAAAAAAAGCATTGCCTTTTAAGGAAACATCTGCATAATACGGGTCACTCAGCGCACCCACTTTGTAGGAAATGCAGACAAAAGGATGAGGCATCGTTTTACCTACTTGGGGAGTGCGTACACTATGTTCGCAGACGATTCCTGAAATTTGGTACAAAGGCTATTTGAAACCGAAGGCGGGATCAGCAATTTCACTCGCCTCAGCCCTGGCGTTTTTTAATGATACAGGGCTGACGTGAAGCGCTTGTGTGGGGTGCACCACAATGGGCCCAGCTGAGATCTAAGTGCTGAATCTCCTTTTGGGGGCCCCGAATTTTTAGATTAGATTAGATTGCCTTAACAGGCTTTTAGTGTTTGAACTTTCATAAATCAAGTAAAAATTCTATATAAAAAATTGATAAATAATTTACCTGATATATATATAATATATAGTAACATATTAGACATAACAGTGTATATATATCATGTTTATTTAGATTCATAGTGCGTAACACATTAGATTTCTTGTTGTGTGACTAATATAACAACACAAAATAACCTACTCTTCTACAATGAATACTTGTGGAAGTATTACAAAATCTCTATAGTATATTAGATGCTTGTATTACAATCATCTTTAATGCAAATAGCATGACAATCAATCATGTGTGATTCTTATTTTTTTTATTTTTTATTTTTGTTTCCCATAGCTAACAGAGTATAACATAAAATAACTCATTCTAAACATGTTCATGATGTTACCCATTAATACTGTATTTACATTAAATTGCCAGGCATGTACACAACCTGTACTACATTCTTTTAAGATGCTACTTTCATATTAGACGATAAACCCTCTCGCTTAATGTCAAGTTTTAATGCTATTTATGACTATTATGTTTATTAGATAAGGTAGTCACATACATACTATTAGGTGATACAAAATTCTTTTCTGTAAATTTCAAAGTATCTTAAATAATCCTTTTGTTTACTTAAAAAAAAAAAAAATATTTAATTTAAAAACCTGATTAAATTTAAGTTCACTTAAGTAACTTTTAATTAATATTGTCCTTCAATTAAATAAGAACTCATCAATTTTAGTTCGTTACGCCATTCAAAAACAAATCTTTCGAGGTCATATATCTCAATCATTGAAGCTGATATATTTCATTTTTTTTTTTTTAAACGAACATAATTTATTCCAAAATTATTTTACTAAAATAAAAATAAAAATTTATCATTCTTAAAACTTATATTGGTTGATTATTGGTTATTTTTTTTTTAGCAGTCTTATTATTGGTTAGTATAAATTTAAGCAGAATATTTTGGAAGGTGCTGGAGCTCTTGATTCTTGTCAGAAATTATCTTTAGGGATTTATATTGTCAAAGTGAATAGACTTGACTTTATTAAGTAATTATTTAAGTAGGTCGAGAATACTTTTTAAATCACTATCTCTCTTCTAGCAATATTTTTTATTTTTTCTTCTTTTTCAGAGAGATATAAAGATCACGGCTGCTGACTAATATAACATAATTAATCTAGCAGTAATTATAGATGAGATAATAGTCGTGGCGGTTTAATAGTCGTTCGGATTCGCCTCTCAAAATATTTCCTAATATTATAATGAGATGTTTATGAGGCAATGGCCAGAGGAGTTTTTAAAGAAAAAAGAGCTCTATGTTTCTGTTACCATTGGTGCCCTTTATATTTTTTATTTTATTACCCTCGATTAGATTATATATGGGATTATTGCATTGCGACCTGAAAGATCTATTGTGCCCACGGAGCCTTTTCAATGCACTGCCGGCCTTTGAGCAGTATTCTCTAGCTACAGACAACAAAGCCCATCACCGGACAGTGAGCTGTAGAGGCTCCTAGGAAGAGAAAACCTAAGGGCAGCATGCTGGATTCGAACCCAGGACCTCCGCATTGCTAGTCCAGCGCGCTATCTCTAAGCTAATCTATTCCTTATTCCTTGACTTACGCCAATTAACTAGGGACGTAGATCTGTACTGTGTATTGTAGTTAAGTGTACGGTGTACTGTGCTTGTAGTTTAAGTGTATTGTGTACTGTTCTGACGAAGTGCATGGAGTACTGAGCCGTGATAACCCGTGGGGTCGTCGCTACTACTCAAATAACTGCAGGAAACACATAACCCTTGCGAGTACCCTATTACCCTAAAGAGCTCCGGAAGTAGGTCACCAATGGTACCTGAAACGTAGATCAACAAAGACTTCTTTTTTTCTTCTTTCTTTAGTTTTGTAACGTTTGTGTCTTTTGGACTTGAGATTGTCTCATGAAGATAGATTAGTAACTGTGTTTTTTTTTTAGCAACTGAATGAAATTGAGCAACCACATCGACTTGGTTTCTCGTTGTAATCTCATCTGGCTATTGCCGTATAAACATCTCATTTTTATTTCCTAATATATTTGCCGTTCTATCAACCAACAATAATTTTAATAAACGAATTTTATTATAAAAATTAAACATTACTAATAATTAAACAAATAAATACTTTTCATTTTAATTAAAAAAAAAAAAAATTAAATATTCACATTTCACAAGTTTTTACTTTCTCTTATTCCTAGTAAGAGGAATTTTACGATCGTGTCAAATTTGAGTTTTCACCGGAAATTATGTTTAGAGGTCCCCTGGGTACGAAAAAAGTGTTTTTATCGAATGTGTATATATATATATATATACAAAAAATCGCAGGAAGCTCAAACTTAGCATTTCGTTTAGATACTATCATCGCATCTGACACGAAGGTTTTGAGCCAAATCCATCAACCGGAAGTATTTGAATTTTTTCAGCTACTGAATATTTTTTTATTTTTCATTTTTTTACGATTATTTCGAAAAACACGCAAACGATTTTCTTTAAACCTCGTAAACAAAAATGAATCCCTTTCACTTTTATCTGGGTTCTGCAGGAATAGAAACTTTACGCTTCCCTATAAATCACCACTTTAATATAATATATGGTTCTACTACTTATATAATAATAAAATACATTGGAGCAAACAGTATAAAGAATTAGAGGTGGGCAACTCTTATATCTATAATCCAAATTTAGATGTTGATCATTAGTTGGCGTTTCAAAATAACAGGTGGTGAGCTGTTATATCTTAACAAGTACTGTTTTGCCGATGAGGTCAAATTATGCTCACTAGATAACAGAAACGAGGAAGAAGATGTCATTCATTTTATAGCCATATGCCCTATTTTAAGAGAATTCCGCTTGAAAGATAGTTAGAAAGGTTCATTAACTTACGATGAATTTAAAGACTTACTAAATAGTAAGGGCTGGAGACAGTCTAGTGAAGTATGCTAAGATAGCATGAATGTGTAGATATTCTATAGGTACTTGGTTCAGGAATTCACTTACTAAAAATGTAGAATAAGGAATATAATTATTAATTATTGTTTTATTATTATTTGCTTTATCATTTACTTTATTTTATAATTATAGTTATTATTTAAGTTCAGTTTATCTTTTTGTTTAATTTGCTCTATTTTGATTAAAAAAAATGACAACCCCCTCAGACGGTCGTGGACCAGTGAGGTATGTCTGGAAAAATCCGGTGATGAATTTTTATCTCTTTATATTTCTATTTTTGAGTAACGACTATTATTATTATTATTCCATTGAAGCATTGCTAAATTCCAAATTTGAAGAAAATCGATTAACCGGAAGTGCGCCATTTTAGAATAGTTTTTTTTTCAGCTTAACCTTGGTATGCTAACTGTACAGATATAAACGTATTGCTTTTATTTGAAACTTAAAAACAAAAACAAAATTTTATTTTGGATATTTTGTGCGGAATTTATGGTTTTAAATTTGAAATGTTATGTTTAGTTGGTTCAAGTATTTTTTGGTGTGCTCTACTGGGCCACAATATAATCATTTCATTACCTGTCAAGGTTAATGTAGTAAGTTTGCCCGCAAGGGGTATCGGTTTCATGCAGTTACTTGCGGCGACTCAACGGTTACCACAGCTCAGTACTCCATACACTTCATCAGAACAATATACAATACACTTAAACTACATACGCTTTACACTTTACAGACAAGGACAAACACAGTACACAAACTAGGGTCTCCGTCCCTAGTTAATTGGCGTAAACCAAGGGAGAAGGAAGAGATTAGCTCAGTGGTAGCGTGCTGGACTAGCAACACGGAGGTTCCGGGTTCGAATCCAGCATGCTATCCTTAGATTTTTTTCTTCCCAGGAGTCTCTAAAACTCACTGTAGCTCACGCACGTGATGATAGCTAGAGAACACTGCTTGGAGGCCGGCAGTGCACTGAGAAGGCTCCCGGGGGGCACAATAGGGGGCATATGTTAGGGAAATATGTAAAATTTGGGTTGAAAGCAAATTTGTCATTTTTTATAGAATTGTACTATTAGGAAGTAAGAGAAAGTCTATATAAATGTTTTTCACATCAGATTTCTTTTTTTATTTACCTTTTGGATACAATATTAGAAAGGTTGATTTTTAAATTTCTCTCAAGATCAATATTATTGTTGTTTTCAGGCATCACCTGAGGCAAAACATCAAGATCAGCTTTGTTTAACTTCATTTTGTATTGGGTAAAAATATTTGCTTAGCCTTTTGCCCAATGAGTTTCAGTAAGCCCACTCAGCTATGTAACAATTATTTTGATCATAGTCGTGGGAACTCTCAGGCACTGAATAATAGATTTCCCAGTTTGCCCCATTATTCAACTTATACGGTATTTTATCTTGTTAAGGATTGTTGATTATTAACTGATTGAACCTACCTTTGTAGGTCTTATATTTAATATATAAAAAAAGATTTTTATTTTTTTCCAAATAGAGGATCACTTATATACACTACAATACATGAAAACATAAGCAATAATAAAGATATAACTTTATAAATGCGTTATTGATTTGTTTATAACTGCATGTACACAATCATTTCAAGGCAACGGTAAAATATTAATATCGCTTTATCACTTACGAGTATAGACATTAAACAAAACAACCTTGTATATTATGCAAGAGAAAAAAAGGACTTGTACAAGTTTTCAATGCAAAGTTGTAAGGGTAAAAATATGGGATACTCTTTGGTTATGTAGGTTATATTGTGTATTTCTTTATTCATAAAAAATATGTACATAATTATATTGAAGTAATCAAAGATTTATTATAATGAATTATTACAGAAAAATAAAATAAGTAAAATTAATAGAAAGTGAAGCTTATATAATATTATATTAAACAAAAAAAAAAACAATCATTATCAGAAAACATTTCATTTAGTAATAGCATTAGATTAGTGGCCTTGTGGATGTTGGATTCTTGCATTTAATTAGTTTAAATTCTATCAATATGGAGCAAGCATTCAGAGAGTGGTCTCAGTAAAGTGAGTGAAATAATTATCGACTCACATCATATTATGATCTATTTGATTGATTTTACTGAATTTCTGATTAGTTGTAAATATCTAGGATTATATCCGTCGAAGCATGCTTATTTTGGTTGTCTCTGCCAGAGTAGTGCTATCAGGTTCGTGTAGTGAATTACCAATCAACAAATACGGTGCTTGACAGAAACTAGTAGATAGTTGAAATCAACTCTCTAAAAAAAACTTGATAGCCTTATTCTAACGATGGATGGAATCCCTAAACCGGTGAGAGAGACAACAAAACTAAGCATGCTTCAACGGATGAAATCCAGATTGCGGAACCATCCACTTATGCAATAGTTGAAAATAAACTGATTTTTTTTAATAATAAATATTTATAATTCTATAAATTATACTGTAATAATGTACCTTGGAGCAAGTGGGGAAATAAATTCTCTGACGATAGGGGTACTAATGCCCTGAAAAAAAACAAAAAAAAACACTACAAACTGTTCGCTAAAAGACATTTTGTCGTTCTCAAGGGACTTTAAAACATGTATTTTTCGATGAAATTATCAAAAATTAGACAGGATCGAAATAATTTCTCTAGCAAAGTAACAACTACTTGCAGAGAAAAAGTAATCTTTTCAATTAAATGTATGATAAGTAAAAGATAATGAAGTGAGTTTTTCAGAGCAGTTCTTAATTTTTTTTTAAATATAATTTAAGGAAATGCAGTCATTTTCTGTACAAAGCAAAATCAAATGTTACATGAGTGGATTAATAACACGGGGTAAGCATTTTGGCTTAGGAAAGAAAATGTTACATTTTTTAAATATTTAAAAAATAAAATTTTATATATTATCACAATAGCTGGTTCAAACTGTGACGCCTACAGTCATTAAACATCACTCTTGAAATCTATTAAACACATTCGCTGGCAGCAGCAATAGAAATCGGATCCAAAGATCTTAAAAGCATCCAAAAATTTCCAATCACATGCTATGCATCTGATGTTATTGGAGTCAAAATTCACTTTAGGTATTTGTATGAAATAGACGCAAATGAAACAAATCCATGAACTCAATCTTGGAGAATATATTAGGCAAAAAAAAATGTAGAGACTTTCATTAAAAGATGCCCTTCCATGAAATTCTTGATTTTATAATGTATAATATAATGCCAATTGTAGACATTAGAGCAATTATATATATGAGCTAATAAAAATATACAGTGCAAATCTTCTATGCTGGATTTATTGGTTAGAAAAATAAAAAAAATTTCCTCCTAAATTTTCTTTTTTAAATAAATGTTGATAAAGGTGATTATCACCTTATTAGATCGTAACCTTAAATTAACAGAAATAGAAATTAATTTTGTTGAACGTTCACACATGATATAAAAATGTGGGTGTTTGTGAGGATTTTTTTTTTGTATAAAGAATCAATTGTTTTGACTGATTGTTCCTAATTTTTTAAGGCTTAATGAGAAAAGATGTGTGGTTATTTTGGAAGGTGCATATAAAGATTGATAGAACAAATTCAATTTTAAAGACAGCTCATTGGATCAGTATGTTAATGTTATTATTATTATTATTCGCGAAAGGGGAGGGCAAAACCCTACGCTATCCAAAGCCCCCCAGGGCCCATATAGCTACCCCTAAAGAATAACAACCACTGGGACTAGAATACAAATCCAGGCCCAGGATTCAACCATCTAAGTTTCACAACAGACCGAACAAATCGGACCAAAACCTTAAAAGGACACAGCTTAAGATCCTCTAACGACATCCTATTCCGGCCGAAGTTCCTAAACCTAATCTCCTCACAACCCAAACAATTCGTCATCAGATGCATGGGTGTTTCTTCCTCAGTTTCACAAACTCTACAAAAGGGGTCAGGCACAAGTCCCATTATATAGAGATGCCTCCTTAAACCACAATGCCCAGTGAGGAATCCAACCAGATACCTGAGGGAGGTCCGTGAAAGACATCGGACCCCACTGCTCAAAGCTCCGTCCGGGCCCCCAATGAGCATTTTAGACTGCCGACAACCCACTGCACTCATCCATAAGATGAGTGCTGTGAGGTCATCCACGTCTGAAAGCCCGACAAACATGTGCCAGAAGACACACCAACAGCAGGCTCTGGACCAATGAAAGGAGAGAGGCACCTAATTTGGCAAACCTATCCACCTCCTCATTCCCAAAGATTCCCATATGACCTGGAACCCAGACCAGAAGCACATCCTTCAATGAAGAAAGATCTTCCAGTCTTTTAAAACATTCCAACACCAATCTGGAAGTGAAGACACATGAATTAAGCGCCTTCAACGCAGCCTGGCTGTCCGAGCAGATACAAACACCTTTTAAATTAGTGTTACGCACCCTCTCATCCAAAATACAGCAAAGAATTGCATAAACCTCAGCCTGGAAAACGTGGCCCACTCACCAAGAGGCGCTACCAAATGATCTCCCGTCTCAAAATAGACGGCAGCCCCAGACCTACCATCCATCCTGGAACCGTCCGTGTAGCATCGGAGATAATTCTCAGGAATCACAGCAGACGGACCCAGGGTTAACCAATCTTCCCTAGAAGGCAACCTAACCCTGTAGGAATGACCAAAGACAAAAGTTTTCAGATTCCTATCAGAAGGAAAACCTGTAATGGGAATCCTTAAAAGCATCTCACGATAAATGGTAGAATGACCATATCGCTTACCCTGCCAAAAACCTGCCTGTTTAATTCTATAACAGGCTTTCATTGCCTGGTTTTTCACCTCCACAAAGAGAGGTGGAATCCCTAACAAAGTTTCCATAGATGCGGTCGGTGTAGTCCGAAACGCTCCAGTCACTGCCAGACAAGCCAAACGTTGGACTTCTTCCAACAGCTGCCTAGCGGATCGTGTTTCAATGCGACGCCACCACACCAAAGCCGCATATACCAATCTAGGTTTAATGACCATGCAATAAATCCAGAACATCATCTTGGGAGTGATTCCCCAATTCTTACCAACAACTCTTCGACATTGCCAAAAGGAGATTATCGCCTTTTGGTGTTGTGTCTTAACATGCTCCGACCAGTTCAATTTACTGTCGAGAACTACCCCAAGGAACTTCACTGATTTGCTAACCTGTATGGAAGTACCTAACAACCTAGGAGGTGTAAAACCTACTATCTTCCTTCTATGAGTGAATAGAATTGCCTGGGTCTTCATAGGATTAATAGAAAGACCCTTATCCTGTGCCCAACAATTTACCATATTAAGGGCGCTTTGCATTAGGTCCGAAATAGTGGACAAACAGCGCCCTAACAATAAAATGACACCATCATCGGCATATGCTTGCACATAAAATCCTGATGAGTTCAGCCTAACCAAAAGGTCATCCATGACGACGCACCACAACTTTGGTGAGAGACAACCCCCTTGAGGGCACCCTCTCCCCGCTTTTACTATCACGGTGCGCCCGCCAAGGGATGCCTGTATAACCCTACTCCTAAGATAGACACCTATCCAATTGATTAAGACGGGATGTATATCTTTTCGTACCAAGGCATCTTCGAGAGCTCAAACGATACTCTGTCAAATGCCCCCTCAACATCAAAGAAACACCCTAGGGCATATTCTTTTATTTCCAAAGCAGATTCTATCCTACCGACGAGACAATGCAATGCAGTCTCTGTCGACTTACCCACAATATAAGCATGTTGGTTAGGATGGAGTGGATGATCCCTTAATGGGCCATCAGTAATATACCTATCCACCAACCTTTCCAAAGTTTTCAAGAAGAAAGACATAAGACTAATGGGTCTAAATGCCTTGGGGTCAGAGTAGTCATTTCTTCCCGGCTTGGGAATAAAGACTACCCTTACTTCTCTCCATAATGTTGGTACATAACCAAACATCAAACATCCTTTAAACAATCTTAACAATACCTTCGTCAGCACGTCCCCACCCTTTTTCAACAGACAAGGATAAATCCCGTCCGGTCCAGGTGACTTGAAAGGTGAGAAACTTTGTACTGCCCACCTGACTCTATCCTGTGTAACTACCCCATCTAAGGTGGATACATCTTCAAGGTTCCATCTCCTTCCACACACCAAAGACGAAGCAGCATTCAAACCCATATTATCCGGGAAGTGAGTATCAAGCAAAAGCTGCAGTGTCTCCCCTTCCCCCCCTGTAAAGGAACCATCAGGGTATCGTAGGGTACCTAACTGACTGTCCCTATCCTTACTAAGAATCCGTACCAATCTAGATGATTCCTGGAACGAATTTATATCCTCACAAAAGGATCTCCAGGAATTCCTCTTGGCTCTCCTCAGAGCATATTTATATGCTCTTTTAATACTGTTATAACTATCCCATGATTCCGAAGAATCAGCCAGGACGCCTTCCTGTATGAGCCCCTTACCTGTCTCCTTAGTTTTTCCAACGAAGAGGACCACCAGGGGTTCTTACTACCCTTAACCACCTTGGGAGGACAAGACTCCTCGAATGAGGATCTGATATGTTCATGAAGAATACCAGCCTCCCTTTCCAATTCCTCTATACCATCAGGGGCTTCTGATTGGATAGTCAGTTTATCTTCAATAATTCTAGAATATAAACCCCAATCCGCCTTCCTAGGATTCCTATAACTAGCCAGGGTAATTGGATCAATCCCCAGACTAAACCTAATCATCCTGTGATCGGAGATGGAAGCCTCAGAACTCGCCCTCCAGTCCTTAATCAGACCACTAAAATTCCTAGAAGCAAGGGAAATATCAATAACCTGTCTTCTAATCCTAGTAACAAAAGTGGGTTCAGTACCCCTATTCAGGAACCCCGACGTCGACACCCCGACTGGCAAAAATACATGCCCTAGGAATGTCCCCGCCATCCGCCACGAACAGTCTGCCATCAACCACACTCAATCCTCGAACCAAACCTTTAAAGGCATAAGGTTCTTGTATTAGAATAAAATATGTATGCAACTTAGCAATACAGCGGCATAAGTTAGCCGTTGCATCTTTGCTATGCTGCAAGTTAATTTGTATCATCTCTACCCTGTCAACCGCCATAATCACAAGTCAACATCGGAAGAGTTAGATCCTAATAAAACACGGGTAGGAAACAGATAGGTGAAAAACAAAACAATAATAATAATAGTAATAATAATGATAATAATAATCACCACCTACCTTATTTGCTGCCATCTTGGTCAGCCCTACCTGTATCCTGCTCCATTGCCTCAGAAGAAGTGGTAGGAGCATCCTCATCTTCCTTCTTCAACCTGATGAAGAGCCTGCCCATCTCAAGAAAAGACGGAAGTCAACTTCCTTCAACGCCTGGACAGAAGCATCATCAATCCTGTAAGCCAAGGATACCCTTTCTCGACTTGTTGTCGATACACGTTCCTCCATCGGCTTACGTCCAAATTATTTTGGAAGGCAAGACCTTTCAGCACTTGTTCGCTGGTATGCTTGCCCTCTGGAATAAACATAGAGATCCTAGCCATAGTAGGGACCTCAGACGCCTTCATAAGCTTGAAGTGCCTTCGCTCCCAACCAGGCTTAACGTTCTCCAACACCCAGTCAAATGTGGCCTGATCAAAGCAGGCCAGAAGAAACCAGCTCTCAGAGACCATGCCCGACTGAATAAATTTCAGTCTGCATGACTGTTCCTGTATGGCTTTCCTAACGATGGCGAGCATCCCCCTTCTGATGACAGAAGCGTCATCTTCAGAGAGAGGCTCGGAGGGATCGCTGCTGGTTATGGCCAGAAACAGCTTTCTCTCCGCCTCCGTTATCTTGGGCTTTTTACCTGCCGGCTGGATTCCAGGCGGCGTGTCCCCCGGGGTTCTGGATCTTTTTTTGAGCCCCAATAGGTATATCCTCAGCTGGTGCAGATGCAGGTTGAGCAGATCTCATCCTCTTCGCACGCCTTTGCCTGTATCTTCCACTAAGCTTCTTCTTCTGCTCAGTTGCCTTAGACACCTTACCAGAAGTTGGCTTAGCTTCCTTTTCCTTCGCAGAGGAATTCGCAGCAGCCGTGGCCGACGCAGAATTGCCTCGCTTCTTTCCTTTGACCACGTGCCATTCATCTCCGCAGGTGGACGAGTCCTCCGCAGCGACTATTGGCGCGCTCTCCTCCAGAAGCAGGTTCTCCATACTCCTGGAAATACTATCCAGTTTCCCCCCAAGTGCATCCGAGCCCTGGTCGCCCAACCCTAGATGCACAGAGGAGTTTCCCCCACCACCGATGACCCCCTCCTCTAAGGGGCCCTCGGCTGACGATTTTACTTGATTTATATCCATAAATTAAGTTTAAAAAATTCATCTCCGGAGCTCTCCACCCTCCACGGAGCCTCACAAATTGGGACGCTATAAAGAAGCGCCAGAGCTACCCCAGAGATATAGCGCCCGGGGATTGTGAGCCAAGGCCCACAATACCCAGGAGCTCACCCATGCGTATTTTACGCTAGCCGATTGACCAGAGCTGGGTTAGGCTCTGGCCGCCTGTTTAGCGGAGTCCGGAACCAAAGTGGTGTGTTGGACTGCCAGGCCCGCTGAGGTAACTTGCCTCTAGCGTGAACCTGCGCCCTCAACCACCAGGACTTCCTTTCCCCACGACACAGGTATCCACACACGGCAAACATGTGGGTGGCACCAGCACGTGCCACTGGCGTGTAAGACTGTAATTGTGTAAGTGTTTAATGTTAAGGCGTTTAGGTGTAAGTGATGCAGTATGAACTCCCCCAGAGGCTCCGCAGCAAAAGAGTTCACTGCAAGAGATTCAGGCCGCACATAAATTATGGCGACCCAAACAGAGGGCGGAAGAAAAGAAAATCTCCACCTACTCACACTCCTAAAGGGAATACCACTGCATTTGTTAGTCTGTAATTGTAGCTGAGGTACGTGGGAGTGCTAGGTTCCCAAATAGCCCGAGGGCTACCCTCTGCGTTCGCCATCCATCTTGGCCACCTACGCTTCCACCAAAGTGGAGCGCAGATGTTACCAGAGCCAGCGACGAGGACGCGATGGATAGGCTATTATGAGGTTCCGCGACGTATTAACCTTTTTTCTTGTGCCATCTTACTTAAAAAATAAAAAAAAAAATAAGAGAAAGTAAAAAAAACAAAATCAACTTTCCAATTTTGAAAAAAGTAATTCCATTGAAGAAATCCAAAAAGTAATTCCATTTGAAAAAGTAACAATTCCGCAGCCTTTTAATTTTTTTTTACATATTTGTAAGCTTCAGACAAAATTAGGGAGATTACTAAGAACAAAAATCTGATGTGAAATACTCACACGACTTTCTCTTATGCAATTATATATTGGATAGTTTTTCATCAAATTTGGAGTTAAGGGAATAGCTTAGTGGTTAGCGTACTGAACTCCCACGCAGAGGACCCGGATTCGAATCCAGCTGTGCTGCCCTTAAATTTTTTCCTCCTAAGGAGCCTCTACAGCTCACTGTCCGGTAATGTACAGTGTTGTCTATAACGAGAGAACACTGTCTGGAGACCGGCAGTGCACTGAGAAGGCTCCCGGCGCTAATGACCATAGATGTTAAAGCGCCTTAAATTAAAAAAAAAAAAAAATTGGAAATTATTAGTCAATTGCCGTATCATAAATATGCAGAAGGTGAAGTGGATGGTGGATCACCTAATACTTGGCAGACTGTGTATCAATAATCACAGTCAATCTCTGTAATCCAGAAAAGAGCTCTCAAACATTACAAAACTCAAATCACCTTTAATATGTAATTAAAGGCACAAAACACCCTAAATGGATTTTTTCCGGAAAAAATGTTACAAAACAAAAGTGGATTTGTAATTGTATAGTGGCATTTCCAAGTTTAAATAAAATCAAGGCGCACTTCCGGTAGAACGATTTTCCGGTAATTGGTATTCTTACAACACTCGTTGGAGTGATTTTCGGACAAAAATTGTTCAGGTAAAGTCGCACTTCCGGCTCGTGAATTTTGCCGGAAATCTTTGTCTGATGTGATCATAGTATCTAAACTATCAAGTTTGAGGTTCCTGCGATTTTTTGTTGTTTTTTTTTATATTTGGTTCACACACACACACACGCTAAAAATGGGACCTCAAAATATCTATTTCCGGTAAAAACTTTATTTGAAAATTTGACTCGATCGTAATCTACTTTCTGTACGATGATTGTATATCTACTTCCTTCTACTATGAGTAAGAGGAAATAAAAAGTTTATAACTGCTAAAAAGTTGCCTATAGCAACACAATATCAAGTAATGTTTACATTGTTTATTATTTATTAATTTGGCCTTGAGTTAAAAGTGAAATTAGTTCCACTACTCTTAATATTATTTTCTTCTTTATCTTTTACACGAATTGAAAACAATTGTTTTGGCCTTTAAACTTTGAACTTAATTAAATGTTCCATTCAATTGAATGGAATATGAGAAATTAGGGGTGCTAATTCTAATATCATTTACCTTTGTTATAAGACAAAGACTAGTTAATGTCAAATTGAAATATAAAACATTAAAAATCTGATTATTATAATCTTAATTATATTTTGTTTTTCTTACCAACCGTGATAATGTAATAAATGAATTTGGAGTAGGTGAAAATTTAATTTTATTAATGGAAATTTACCTAAATATATAAATGATAGAGATAGCAGAGAGATATTCATTGTCTTTTATTGGAAAAATATTGTTTAGAAAAAAATAAAATAAAATAGATTCATTCACACAAACAATGCATAATTAATACTTTCATTCATGCTACACTAAGTGCGCTTTACACACATTAAATATTGAGGTCAAATGTGTTTTTGTTTTATTGTGTATGTGTGTAAACAAGTATCTAATTCTAGTTAAGAGATAGTATGTAATGGCTGTTAGTAAAAGTGTATTTTTTAAAACCAGCCTTTGTTGCCTTCTCTGTATTAATGCAATACATACTTTCTTTTACTTTGTCTATTTGGGTGTGTGTCACCTCTTCGCTTTGGTTTATATTTTATGTTCATTACCTGTTTGTTATAGGATTACTATCCCTTTCGAACTTGTAAATTAATGCTAACACAACTTTTACTGTCTCAGTTTTTTTATTTATGATATCCAATTAGCCTAAAGCTTGGCAAAGTAATGAATTGTGAATGTAACAACCGCAACAGGACCGATTTTAAATCTCACCCATATAATAAATAAAGGAAAGTTTTTGTTATTGATTAATTTTTTTTGCTATTTTTTAAAACTACTATATTTTTGATATAATTATTTTATACTATATCTACGATTAATTCTTTTATTTTTCTTGCTAAGATATTAATAAGAGTTTGCCTTACTAATTCTAGATTAGATTAGATAAGATTAGGTTCTATGGAGGGGTTGGCTCTTCAGCCTAGGCCACCGCGACCGCTAAGGGTCTATTGTGGTATCCTATAATTCCACTCTCCGGTTCAGTCCTTTATCTGAACTTTAGAGTCCGGGGAGGCTCCTAGGTGTCGGTTACGAGCAACTCTAATCAGAGCGCCCTCTCGAGTCTTGTCTGCTTTATTAGGCTTAATAGTCCCGAGAGAGAGACCCTTGGGAGAGGCTTGCAGGGTCAGCTTCTCCTCTCCAAAGAGGCGAAACCTCAGTCATACGAGCCGCTCGCATTAACACAGAACGTACAATGCTGTTTCCTCTTCTTCCTGGCAGAACGTGTCCAGGCTATCCATTGACAGGCCCATGCGATGCATGTGCTTATTGAATCTACAATGGCCAGTGAGGAGATCAACTGCTATCCTTATGGCCACCCGGCCTAGTTGGAATTATTCTGCAGTTAGCCTGGGCGAGTAGCTATTCTTATTCACCAAAAAATAAATCTTCATTTTCTACCACTTTCACTCACGTTTCTCAAGCATTTCAGTTTGGTGGCGGTACCACTTCTTTGGTTTGAGACGAAAAACTCTTCGCATCCTAACCATACTGTTTTATAATTTTCAAAGTACAGTTCCTTGACAAAACGAACCGCAGCCGGAAAGGACCCTAACCAGATGGTGCAATATCGGGGATCTAGGCAGGGTATAGCGAAACACTTACTCCCTCCAACTCTGCTAATTTTACCTGAGTCCAAACGTGAACGATGGGCGGGAGCGTTATCATGTTGCAGAATATATTTTTTTTGTTTCTGTTTACTGAAAAGGGGTATCTTCATAAACTTTATCCAGCTATAGTACCCACTGCTAGCTTGTTGGAATTTTCCAAAAATATCCACTTTTCATCACTTGTACTTTGTTCTTTTCCAAAACCATGGAGCAAATTTTGCATACACCCGTGTGAAGCTTGTACGCGGTAGGTAATCCTCGTTTAGTCGCACTCTGGTCATGAGCATTTCTTCATCATTGACAGCCAAAGCACGATTTGTCACTTGGCTCATCTTGAAGTCTGGGTCGTCCATCACATTTGAAACCTTGAAATCAAGCCGTTGTCATTTATCGATGCCCTTACCCTCTCTCCTTCCATTGCACAAATTTTTTCGACTGCCGCCTTTGTGCTTAGGTCTTGACCAAATTAATCACAATTTTTTTCTCTGGGCCTTTGGTTTGCAAATTATACTTTCAAATGAGTGGCCCAAGACTTTGGGGGTAATAACTGCATAAAAGATTAAGCAAAGAAAACATTGATATAAATTATACAAACAAAACAAAAACTTACGATTTATTATCAGACTTCAAAAGTCAGCGTTGTTTTCATGCACAAAATGTTATTGCAGCAACCTTTGCATATCTATTGTTGCACAATCTTTACTTAATGTCATTTATCAATGTAAGAAATCTTTTCAATGGATTTCTCCAAAACGCTGTTATTCAGTATAAGAGTAAATTATTATCCCTTATATTAGCTGCCATGCAGCTGTTCGGTAAGAAGGGTTGTCCCGAATTTCGATGGTGAATGTTAGCATTAAAACAGAATTAGAGTTTGACCGTGAAACATATGTTAATCAATTAGTTCCCTAATAGATAGGTTATAAAGGCTGTAACAAATTATATTGGATAAAGAGTCTTCGCTAAAGAAATTCCCATAAAACTACAAAGAGTGTTAAGCGTAATAGAGTGTTAAGGTAATACCAGCTGCAGGCATATTTTATCTGCAGACGTATCCGTTCTGTCTTGCCCACTGTAATGACGTACGACGGACTAATGGCTACAACTATGAGAACCATGCTTCCCTCTTGGAGCTGTAAAAATATCATATAAAAGCAAATGCAAATTCAGGGTTTCAAGGAGTCTATAAATAACTATACGAGTTAAAAATCAACCCTCGAAGTTGTCGAAACAAACTATCAAAAAGGAACTGTCATTCTGGGTATCAGCATTCAAGGAACTGTGGAGAGTCCAACAACACATTTTTTAAAGAGTTACTTCATGCACTTGCTTATAACGAGCAATCAACTATCTCTACACTCAAATCTCTATCAAAAGCCATAGGCCACACTCGCTCTTCAAGCTAATAACCAGCCCCTATTATTTTACATCAACAACATTATCACTCGTCGCTCGGTACTCTATACGCTCTTATACACTCCTTTCCCCTTGACTCAATATATCGTTGAATATAATATTGTGAATAAAGCGTCAGCATGTGTGTTTTAAAAGTTGCAGGATACTGATCGAAGACTTACTGAACAGTATCGATCAGTATCTGTGAAGTAGTCTGAAACATTTGGGTGAAGGAAGTTCTTTAAAGCAGATGGTGAACGTTTTAGTTACTAGCTTATCTAAATAATTACCAACGTAATAAACATTGTCAGTGAGTGGAAGTTATTCATGCATTGAATAAGCTGGAGAAGGGCAAGAAGATTTATATTTCAAATGAATTCAACGTATGGGATTGATTTTTATTCAATTTTTGTTACACAAGACCTCAGAGGGATGGAGGGATCGTTATGAGGGCAAAGGAAAATGGTAACAACATAAGTGAATGTGGTCGCCTTAGTTAAGGGAAAAACTGCAGATTAATCAGCTTCTATTGAAAGAAATTAAAAGGATTTTATTATATTTAAAAAAACTAAGAGACGCTTACAATAGAAGTGCAGGGTTAGCGTACTGGACTCCCACACGGAGGACCCGGGTTCGAGTCCAGCTGTGCTGCCCTTAAGTTTTTTTCTTTCTAGGAGCCTCTAACAGCTCACTGTCCGGTGATGAACAGTGTTGTCTGTATCGAGAGAATACTGTCCGGAGGCTGGCAGTGCACTGAGAAGAATCCGGACGCCAATGACCAAAGATGTTGACGCGCCTTAGATTAAAAAAAAAAAAAAAATGTAACTCAACCCCACACATTAAATGCGGTCTCCCAGTATATATAAAACAATAGTTTAAACTTGTGATTGTGATTTATATTGTATCACAACAATCTTGGGATGCTCGTGGAAGTTAGTAGCCTAAGCCTCTGAGACCTAGCGATCAGCAATGGATAAAGTAGGAAAGAAGATGAACAAATTCGGAGATTTGGTAGAAACGGTCGGATAATTTGGATTTGAAAATAACAAAATACGTGCTTGACACAATCCTTGATCACATATAAACAGCCTTGGCACCAGATGTAATCAAATTCTTTCGAAATTAAAAAAAAAAATAATAATAATAATGTGGTCAGATCAAATTATAATTCCTCAAGTTTATGCAGTGATCTTTCTGAATTCGGGATTGGTTGTGATAAGTGATCATTTGAAACGTATCCAGAACTAAATTAGACCTGAGTGGAGTATTTTTTCTCCTATTTTTTCCAGAATAGGAAGGAAAACTAATATGGAGTTCCTAATGAAGTTTAAATAGAGAATTAAGGAAGAAAATAGTATCATCAAATTTAATCCATTGGAAGAGTAAAGGAAGTATTAATTACTAAATGATTTTATCTAAATCAATACCATATCTTGTAAAATGACATCATAAAGAAGGAAGTATTGCATACTTTAATAAAATAGCTTTCTTCAAGAGGACATGCACAATAATAAACGCACAAATTAGCATCTTAATATCTATCACCATTTGAGATGATACTTTATTGTAAGACTTCTTTCTCTGTCACCATTGTTACAATACTATAAATGCAAAAGTATTGGAACAGAAAGAAAAAAAAAACCTGCTATTTATCCCTTAAAGGAAAAGACAACTACTTTCGCTATGCACATCAGGTTTGTTAAGACTTCAAGGAAGACGGAATTTATTTAACAAGGGCAAAAAGTATATGATAAAATGCTAATTACTTCTAGTTTTTAATTTTTTTATTTCTGATATGTAAATATATTCAAATAGATGTGAGTTGTAACTACGTATTACAACATTCATTTAACATATTAACATAATTAACGTAAAGATTATAGCAAGGAAATACTCCCATTTTATTTGGAGTTTAGTTTTTTTACTTTTGTATTTTAAACTTTCATTTTGGATAGTATTTAATCTTCCGCTTTGTTAGTCTGAAAATGTGAGTCAGTTTTCTCTTAAAATTGTGCAACCCTCTCACGACACGACATTCTCTTACTCCTCTTAATAGTTATACATAAAATGACATATTTCCTTTAAATTTCAGATTTTGTTCATATGTCCTAACATAAATATACAGGTGGTGGTGGGGTGGTGGTGGTGGCGTGCTAACTAGAACACAGGCAGTAGAAAATGATTACATTGTAGAAAGCCAATAATGAACAAGATACATATTCGAATTTTAACGTCTTAAATTTATATCTCATCTTCAACATATTTACTTGTTGTACATTATATTGTATAGTTGTAAATTTCAAAAAAAAAGATTAAAAAAAAAAGTCAGATTCCTCAGAACTACCTAAATACGTTTTTTCAAAACAAAAAAAAAAAAAATTACAAATAAAAGTAATATGTTTCTGTCTATGTAGCAAGCATTCCAAGTTTAAAGAAAAACGTTGTAACAATTTTCGAGAAAACTCCAAAACCTCAAAAACCTGTTCTGAAAAAATTGTACTTCGAGTAAACCCATTTTTTAAAAATTTCGAGTTCTAAAAAATGATTCTCGAATTTACAATAATCATTTGAATATTTTATTGTTTTTCCTGTATGGATGATATTAGCATTACTCACACATTCGCATAACTACAAGTTCTCTAATAAATACTTTCATCCTAATAAATACACTCACACCACAGAACAAACATGCACGTACTATTTGGTCGGGATAGAGTACTCGATATTCCTCTAAGCCTAAAGTCTAAAATATGTTATGTTACATCTATATACAAGTATAAACTATTTACATATAAACTGAAATTTATTATTTCCACTAATTTTTTTTTTCATAAACTTTAATATCTTTTAAAAATTTTATCATCCGGTCGATAATAGCTGGATCTTCTTTCAGAGCTTCTGACAAGGTATTGGGAATCTTGTTCAATTTTCTACTTTGTTGATATAATGGGCATTCAATTATAATATGTTGCATGGATATTAGGACATTACAAGTATTACAAAGTGGGATTTGTTCACTGCTCATCAGGTAAATGTGTTACCCGAGAATGGCCGATTCTTAAATGAGCGACAATTATCTTCTCTTTCCGAACGGTTCTTAGATGCCGATTTCCAGACTTGCACTGACTGCATCTTTTACAGTTTTTAAGGTCGATTCACACAGACCCGTGCCGTGATCGGCCCATGATTCCATCGGTCTCGATTTTATATTCATTTCTGTTCACACTCGACAGAGTTTCATCCGACGTTTGACAGTTATTTGTGTCGCTAACAGTATGGCGATATTTTCGGAAGATGAACTCTTGATGATTGCTCTGATTTTGCATGAAGAAGAGGAAGAACAAATCAACGGATGTGGGTCCATCAGGCATGGAAAAATCGAGCAACAGAAGGGGAATTTGTTACTCTATACAAGGAATTGATGGAAGATGGAGCAAAGTTTTATGAATCTTCAGAATGTCAGAAAATTCGTTCAACTTACTGTCGAGAAAATTGGAAGTTATTTTGAAAAAGCATTTGATTTCAGGAGTGTGGGTCGCACACTACAAAATTTACATTTGCAAGGAGGGAACGCAATGACAGATGCATTTCGTGTAAGGGAAATATTCACTGAATACTTCAATTCTGATTCTGGGTCTTTACTTGCTAATGAAATGTCTAGATATAAGAAAATGTAAGTTTAAATTATACTATGTGAAACGGATGAATAACCTTAAAAAAAAGAGTTATAATCTTGGTTATAAGATGTTGCTATTCATAATGTAATACACGAATTCACAAATAAACACGAATTTCTTACCATTTATTTCTATTTCTACTCCAATTTTATTCCAGATGGAATTCTTGAAGTCTGTGTCCATGTATTTTGGGTGAGACAGATCATACAACACGGGATACTGGCGCACTAACTCAATTAGCCTTTCGTCATTCATGTCTCTGATATAAGTGAACAGACTCAAAAAAATAAAAAAAAAAAACGGAAAAAATCAAATTTCACTGCCGTGAAAAATGAAAAAAATCGTCGGCAAGAATCTGAAAATCACGGCGCGGTGATGGCGATAACGCTGTTTGCACCGGCACGTTCACGCGCCGAACAAGTGGGAACAAAACCATTCAAAATCCAAGAAGAATATTTTTAATCTCGCCGGTGGAATCACGGGCCGGTCACGGCATGGGTCTGTGTGAATCGACCTTAGTATATTGTTTGATACTGCTGACCATTCCCTCTGCCATCCAGTTTTAGTAAATACGGCTTTTTACTATGCGCAATATATCAGCAGGCATGCTCCTTTCCATTGTTAATGGCATGTTGGCTGCTTCTTTTGCGGCGAAGTCGGCAGCAATGTTGCCCTGAATTCCAGATTGACCGGGTACCAAAATGAATGAAACGTTTGTCCCTTCAGTTTTTCAAATTATATGTCAAGGTATGGATATCCTGAATAATTGTGAGTGTGAAATATATCTGTTAAGGATTCTGCAATATATATACTACTTGACGCCGGTAATCCAAACTTATATTGTCTATCCCCTATGATGACTGCAGCACCACAACCTTGAAGATTTTTAGATCCATCTGTACATAACGCTACTATTCCCTTAGAACCCCTAAAGATACATTTTTCCGGGAAAATATTTCAAAAAAATGTAATAGCATTTATGTATGTGGAGAGAATACGAATTTTAAAGAAAATCGTTGGAGCAGTTTTTGAGAAAATCACAAAAAACTTATAAACCAATAATTAATGTCAATTTGATTTTGAAGATGTTTCCTTTGATTTTGAAAAGTGCAAATACTGAGAATGTATTTTAATTCAAGTTAAATACTCTCTTTCTTTCTCTATAACCTGTTCCGTTTGGCATAACCTCAAATCCTGGTTGTATCTGGGATTTGTTTTGATCTTGATTTCGTATATTGCCGCTAGATGTTGGGTAAAATTAGAGTTAAATAATGTTATTTTCACATACTAGTGAGAGAAAGTAGTGTGTAACTCTCTTGCCTATGAATGTTGAACTTTCTTCACTAAATAATCGTGTACTAATCATCACATTATTCACGATTGCAGAAAAAAAGTATGTTATTTTCGAAATGAACAATTTTTTCCACATCTTTCCTTAAATTTTAACTTTACATTACTTTATTATTGATAGAGTCCAATCAACAAATCACATTTCCACAAAGAATTATATGTTTTTTTCAACTCTAGATTATTTCATCATATCAGTCTCCATGGAGCAGATATTTTTGATTCGAAATGCATTGTGCTATTCCATATCCTTTTCAGCAATCTGAAAAAAAAGAAGCTTTAATCCTTATTTGAATCGAAATATATTTATTTGTAAGATCAAGGAAGCAAGTATGGTATAAAGGAGAGCAACATGTCCCTAAAGGAAGTACAAGTTACCATGTTTCGTTTAATTGAGGCTGCTGTTTAGGTCAAAAGAGAGACTGTATTTTGTGAAAGACATAAAAAGTGAAGATGTGTAAGCACGCAAGGTTAAAAAGTGTAGTATTTATCACTGAGCGTAAGTCCTTAATTTTTTCTTTTTTAAATAGTTCTCTTGCTTTCTCTTTTGGGGATAAATTTTTGCGAAAAGAATCTATAAAAACAAATGATTTTTTTGAATTACAATAAAAATAATCCATTAATTTCTGACCCTTTATATGATAGCATAGAAATAACTGCTTCTTTCTTTTCTTTAATTATCTTATTTGCAAGAATTAATTTTTCTAGTTTGCGATCCATCGTTGACGGTTTGAATTCAACTACTGCAAAACTCTTTGAATATGCTCTTTATCTTCATTGAAATCCCTATCCACCATTACCACTATCACAATTCTGCATGCAAGAAGTAAAATTAAACATGCAATTAATAGAAAACAAAGTGGCATAAAGAATACATATCGATACTGCCGTTGCCGTTTAGTCACCAACTGATTTGAAGAATAATCGTTGAAGAATAAGTGCGCCATTTGTGAATGGTTTCTGTTTAATTTGGAATTGATTTTTGGGGGAACACTCTTTTATTATTATTATTATAACTTTTTTCAAATTAAATTCATGAAGCAGCCAGCAAATAAACGCGATTTACTAATATGCCCACAGTGCTACTCGCCTTTTGGTCTATGGAGTGCTTTGGCCGGGTCACAAAACCACTTCAAAACTCTTTGTGGTTTATTTGGAACATCTGACATTTAAAAAAAAAATATTAAAACAACAACTGTAAAATTTTTTATTAACTTTAAATTTAGAAGCGGTCGCACTTAATTACAGCAATTACTTAAGAATGTACGTTAAGAGCATTAACATTTAAATAGATTCATCCATAGGTGACATTAAATGAGATCAACTCGTTCAATGACCTACTTCGTAATATTATGTTGAAGCAATATGACACTTGATTATATGATGACATTATGATGAATTCAACATCATATTCTTTAAAAGGCATTTGACAAAAAAATTTGTGATATACACATTTTGATTAAAAAAATTAGTTCACCAATTCATAGTTTTCGTGGAACGATAAACTTTTATAGAAGTTTAGTATATATTTAATCGCTTACAACAAGCCGAGTTACACATGTTTGCACAAACATACACACACAACACTTATATCAGTTTTGTCAAAAGAAAGATGCCGATTCTTCTTTGTAGTTGAAGCGATATGCATTTTTTTATGCATTTAGGGGAATGATTTATCTGTGTCAAGATTCCCTTTTTAGGGTAACCATAATTTGGTGAAGTATCGACAAACCGAACAATTAAGATCTTAAAAATATTCATATATTACCTAAGCCTATATTTTAATGTTATTTATTTCCGGTATAATGATGCTTGAAGATAAATAACAAAATGATAACCGTGAAATAATCAAGTATATGGAGCTTTCAATCTTCCCAGATTTTATAAAGGTTTGGGTGAATTAAATAATACTCTTTATTAGTTCTTGAATAAATTAGCTTTCGTATCGTGCTTTAGTGTTTTTAATGCCAAAACTAGCAATTCGACATGAATAAAGATTACTTCGACTATTATAAAGATTACCTATAACAATAATCATCGAAGGTGCGATGAGCATTTTAGAAAATGCATCTGATGAAAGTAAGTGGAAATACAATACTTACTTTCTCTTACTCCTATTATGAGAAAGTGTTATAATCGTGTCAAATTTTCGATATCGAATTTTCACCGGAAATATCCGTTTTGAGGTCCCCTGAGTCCAAAAAAGTGTTTTTTAGCAAATGGTCTGTGTATGTATGTGAACAGCATAGCTCAAAAACGAAAAACCGTAGTAAGACGAAACTTGATATTCCGTTTAGGTATCACCAAGGGATCTGACAGTACGTTATCTGTCAAAACTCCTCAACCGGAAGTACCATTTCACCAGCTGTTTTTTTTTACTTATTTGCGATTTTACTCAAAAATGGCTTCGCCGATTTCCTTGAAACTTGATATATCATCTACATATACAAGGTGCTACAACTTTTATTTGAAACATTTCTCTGGGAAAATTCATTTTTTTAAATTTGGGGGAGGGTTGGGGTTAGGGAAATAATCTCGACAGTTATGTAATAAAATTTGCGTATAATTTAAAAGATTTTGATGTATAATGAAATAATGGACAAACTAGTGTAGGACGCAACTGGTAAGAATGACATTAAATACCTAAAAAAGCCTACATTGGAAAATCAGACCAGAAACGTGGTGGAATGTGTAGTATATAAATGCCATAAAAAGTTATTTTTCTAAGAAAAGTACTCCAAATACAACAAAGGAATTATGGATCAATGTTTGTTGAAATGATGATAAGCTAATCAAGGGTGCTAATTTAACATAACATAGGCGTTATAAAAGACATCCAAGATATCCACCATTTGCAACAAAAAATGCCACACTTCTGGCATATCTGTAAATAATATTTAGTCAATTCATTTCCTTGATATCATTACAGCAAATGTAGAGGTTTTAACAAGGAACTTGAATTTATTTTCAACAAAATATGTATACTGCCGATAGCATTATTTTTATGGTTACTTTTGATTAATCTTCTTATACTGAGAGTTCACTGTGAATGATTTATTACAGAAAATAAATATGTAAAGCGATAGCTAACAAATATTGTAGATATATTAGGAATATAAATAAAAAAAAATAAATAAATAATGTGTTAGATGGTAATTGATGATTGATAGGAAACAAGTGTAAACAAAATACAAAAACAATGGCAGGTAATAATAGCTGCGGAGTGGCTAAGCAAACCAATTATATCATTATAGTTAGATTTAGTATCAAGACTTTAGCATTGTAGATATTTCTAGTTTATAGATAAAGTGTATGTTTACTATGGGTAAACAATAGTTATATGAAAGTTTATTTTTCTTTTTTTTTCCAACAACATGTGTAAATATAACTGATAAGAATTGATACTTTTGTTTTGAAATATTACATACCACTGATGAAATTACTTTTTATTTATTTCTAACATTAAGGTCAACACATTGTTAATATATTTATTTTTGTTTATATAAATTTTGTATCAAGATTATTTATCAAAACTTCACTTGTTATTAAAATAGAAAACAGATTTATTTATGATATTGATTTTTTTTTTTTTAATGGAATAAATTAATTCGATTTAATAATTTATAACTGTTTCTTAAGGAGGGAGGATTTAATTAATAATTAAATATAGAGCCGTGACCTAAAATTATACCACCTGAAAACCATTTATTATATTTTAATTTATTTATTTTATATTATTATTGTTACAATTTGGTGGTTAGCATTGTATTGATTCAATAATTTGGCATAGTTAATACATTGTTGGACTATACATTATTATATTTCTCCTTCTTTTATTAGAATATTATTCACTACTATTGATATTAAGCACCATTAAGTTGAATTTGCAATCACGCCTACATCAGTTTGTCCGTTTTATTTATTTTCTGACCTATGGCCCTTTTAATAATCTCTCTCCCTACTCTCACATAGAACAGTATAGAGTTCACTATGGATAGTTCAATAGAAATTTCTTCAACTCAAATGTGCATATTACACGACTTAACTTTTGATAAAAGGTTATTAAGTATTAAAAATAATTTAGGTTAATATTTAGGCAATATTCTAAAAAGGCTTTCTAGCTATAGTAATCTGTTCAAACTCTTTAAAATTATGTTCAGCTTATACTTTGTGCCTCTCTGACTTGTAAAGTAACAACATTTAAAGTTCAATCTTGTTTTCTGCAAGAATGGTAGTGATTATTTGTTACTTTTTCTTATTTTAACTTACGAATTATTTTACCTAATGTTATTGGTATAATTCTCTTTTTGTTTGTGTCTTTTTAAAGTTCACATCAACATGATATACTATTAAAATTTATTTTCTAATAAAAAAAAAAAAATGGAGATTTGTACTTATTTAATTATTAATAAAAGAATTGCTAAAATCCTAGAGAATTGCAATGGGTGAAATCCATGAAGTTCTTCAAACCAGTTCGCTCATACTGATTGATCCAGATTCTGTATTCATTTAATAAATCTTTTTCACTAATATTATTAAAAGTTTTATGGTTATAAGAAATCTTTGAATATTAATGAAACCTTAAAAAAAAAAAAAATTAATATTTACTCAACCATCCGATCTCAACATAGTCTTCCATTATTTTATGAATTCTTTACGGCTCTCACTGCAATGCAGGACCGACCTCTTTCGATACGGTCTTGTCCTAAAAGTGGGCGACCTATTCTTTCCGTTCATTATTTATTATTTTTTGTTCACCCCTATGGCCCATGAAGGACCAAGCTTCCCAGACGGCCATCTTCGTAAAGGGGTTCCCACTGGCATTAGTTCTGGTCTTTTCTTTCAGGTCTGCTACTAACTACAGCTCCCCCACTTTTGTCAAGATGCTGGGTCAGAAGTGTTTGAAGCATTGAATTCCTCGCACCAGAAATCAGAGAGCTAGCTAAGCAATACAATACACTACACTTGCGGGCTTATTTCAAGTTATGTGTGCAGTGTGTATTTTCATCTGACAGCAGCTTTCTGGTTATATCTCTATGGAGAGGAAATTTATTTACTTACTATTTCTCGAGGAATTATTGCTAAAACTTGTTAGATTTTCGGAATTGTGTTTTCACCGAATATTTGAACTGGTCTGTGAATATGAATGTATTTGTGATATGATTAAAAATCTCTTCCTTCAATGTGCTATTTCAAAATACCGTACGGTTCTACAACTATGTAGATTGATGTAGGGGAATATTGTATTGCGACCTGAAAGATCTATTGTGCCCCCCGGAGCCTTCTCCAATGCACAGCCGGCCCCAAAGGAGCGTTTTCTAGCTACAGTCAACACTGCCCATCACCAGACAGTGAGTTGTAGAGGCTTCTAGGAAGAAAAAAATCTAAGGGCAGCATGATGGATTCGAACACGGAACCTCTGCGTTGCTAGTCCAGCGCGCTACCACTGAGCTAATCCCTTCTTTCTCTTGGCTTTCGCCAATTAACTAGGGACGGAGACCCTAGTTTGTGTACTGTGTTTGTTCTTGTCTGTAAAGTGTAGAGTGTATGTAGTTTGTGTGTGTACTGTTCTGATGAAGTGCATGGAGTACTGAGCTGTGGTACTCGTGGGGTCGCTACTCCCTAAGTTATTGCATGCAACATATACCCCTTGCGGGCATACAAATTTATGTAATACAGAGGACAAATATGTTTAAAGAAATATTTGAAGAATTAGTTTTTCAAGTTTTTTCGAAAACGGCTTCGTACATTTTCCTTAAATTTGATATACATATAGACATATATTTAATTCTATTATTTCTATTTGCAATATTTTCCTGGCACAATTGATTTATGGGGTAAACCAGGAAAGCTGAGACTTTAGACTGTTCTCTGTAATGTTAAATCTGTGCAATGGTTGGTTACCAGTATATAGAGAGAACATTTAGTAATAAGTAACTTGAACATGTGAGTTAAGATTGTGAGAAGTGCTATAAGAAATAGACGTATGATAGTTTCATACCATTTTTTTTTAGACGTCCAAAATTTCTACTTGGTGTTTAATAAAATCTATCTTGTTAGAAGTAAAGTTTAAACGTTAAATCATTGATCTTCTGACAAAAGAAAAAAAGGTAATAAAATTACATTAATAAAAGAAACTTGATTAACTTGTATTCTGTCAAAAAGAAAACTTTAAGATTATCTTTTCAAACAGTTTAAGTTAAGTGAATGTTTCAGACATAAATGAGGCTAACTGTTATAGTGGTGTACTTATACTTCTATTTTTTATAACTTATGACCTCTACTTGTTTTTTTTTTCTTTGCTAGACATATAAAATTATGTTATTATTATAAATTATGATAGTTAAGGGAATAACTCGATTGCAAACAATAGATCCAAAATCATAATTCTATTTAGGTTAGCATTTTATATAAAGAATATATATTAGTTTGTTTAAATAAATAGCTAGTATGTTATTACTGATTATAGTTAAGTTGATAGATAATAAGCCTTAAGTATATTGAATTAGATATTTTGCAAAGAAAACTTGGTAGGATTGTTTGTTATCTTATTCACCTCTTATTTGCGAACATACCTCTTACAGGTGATTGTGATCCTTTGGAAATAAACATTGCAGTTTTTTTTTTTGCACTGCACTATTTTCCAGACGATTATTGCAGACTTTTAAAACTGATAACTAGAAAAAAAGCGACTTCAAGGAGTTCGTATTGATTAGAAAACTAGATTTTATTAATTTCATATAATTTTATAGTATGGGTTAAAGTGCAACATAGTTTTTTAGATAAACAAACTTTATTTTCCAACACATAAGGCTTGGCGTGTATCTGGTACATGATTCTCAATCTGTTACCAGAAGGTTATAGTAATCGATACCTATAAATCGATGTAGTTGAACAACACTATAAATTAAAATGAAAAATAAACGAAATAATACATATTTCTTATAAAGCAGCTACATTCCATATTTCAGGATACTTTTTCAATTCACCAATAAACAATTCCATATCAAACTCTTGAGACTCGGCCATTTGCGATTGCGGCAGATCACCGGACGTGTGCACTGTTCAACAAACAACAAGCCTCTGAGAGAACGGAGTTGCGTTTGCGGTGCCGTTGCGGTGCCCCGGGAAACTACGGCAGAAAATGCACGCAACTTGGCCGTGCGGTCACGCAGCGTTGCCGGATGTATGTGTGCAGTATCGCATAGACTCATGTGTATCCCACACCGCGATTCCGGTGCCGTACGTTAAAAAAACGGATGTGTGCACCGGGCCTAAGATCGGGTAAGTTCGTTCGTAGATCGTAAGTACTGTTCATCGCGCTTGTAAGCCCTACTCTTTTTTAAAAAAGTTAATAAAAACATACACTTTTCTATACTAACACAAAGAAATTTTGTTCCTAACTAATATAAAAATGAAAATATTTTTTTGAAATTGAAATATGAAAGAAAATAAAATCAAATAAGAAAATTTTGCTACTTTTTTATTTAATTTTTTACTTTTTTTCTTCAAATAGCTGGGGGTTCAGTTGCGCAATCGCGAATACCAGTAGCCGCCACTGACCCAGACAGTAAAAATACTGATTGTTTTTTGTTTTTACCATTAACTACACTTTCCATTAAACTAACCTAAAAGTTGCAGGCGTATTCCATTCGTTCCTGACCGATTTCGGATTTTTCGAAAAGAATAATTTTTTTTTTTTGGCACATTGTTGGCAAGAATGATACTGAAAATTATAATAAATCCAATTGAATTATGAAAATTTTTCTCAAGCATCAATCTTCACGCATAAAATTATAAGTTCAAATCTAATTTGATAGCTGTGTGGGGTTTAAAAAGTTGAGAAAATAACTGATGCGAATTTATTATTCACAAGACTCTCTCGGCCTGCATTTCTTATAGCTCGAAGACAAATTTTCCTACTAATTTCGGAATGTTTTCCTATATTTAGTTGCCTCCAATTTTAGCACTAAGAAAGGTGGCGGGAAGTTTCAGTTCCTCAGAAATTTCTAAAACTAATGTTCTAAAAAAAAAAAAAAGTTTCGAACCAAAGTGATGTCTTCCATGTATGCCAAGTTTTCATGTACCAAGTTAATCTACCAAATTGCAAAAGACGGAAATATCCATTCGGTAAAGTGATACTTTGGGTTAAGAGATTTTTTTTTTTTCTTAGAAGTATTCAAGCGACTTAAAAATAAGTATTTTCGGAGAAACTCAATTTAGAAAAATTTGGCATGATTGCAACAATTAGAGTTGCCAACAGGTTACTTTTTTAAGAGTGCCAGTAATCATTTTGAATGATGTTTTTTTTTTCATTTCTACTCAAAATATTTTCTACTTAAAATTTCATTAAATTTTATCTACTTTAAATTTAAGTTTTGATGAAAAATCTGTTCCAAGTAATTTTAATGTAAATCTGTAAAAATAATAATAAAACCCTAATACAGCATTACTTCACACACAATATTAACTAGTTTTGCATAAAATTAATGGTGTGAATAAATATTACAGTAGCGAATGTGATGAAAATGTGTGGATGAAGATGATATTAAAGAATTATATTATATTTATTAATTTTTATATTTATATTTCTATATCATAAGAAATATCTTCAGTAAATTAGAATTATGTAGTTATTTTTTATATGTATAGTAAGAGGGCTCAGACCCCTTGGCCCCACCGACGCCCTGCCCCTTGGCTCTGTCGGCGCCAACCCCTCACCACTCATAACATTCTCAAGAAAATTCTTTGTCAAATTGTGCAAACCGCATGAAAATCCGTCCAGCCGAATATTCGCAATATTGTTATGGCATTTCACAAAATCGTAACACAAAATTTAGATTTCTATTTTTTATGTATATAGAATAGATTATGGTAATTTATTAGAAATTTGTTCAGTAATGGAATCGTGTGTTTTTTATTTATTTATTTATAAGTATTACTATTTATGATTATTACAAAATATATTTGTTTTAGTATATGTACTGGTACCGCTAAAACGTTTTAAAAAAAAAAGTGAATATATAATTTTTTAATTTTAAGCATCTGATACTACGTATAGATAGATATATTTATAACGTGAAGCACCTTTTTATATATATATTATATTTTTAAATAACATTGTTTTGTTCTTTTTATGTTCTCTTTTTTTACCGTTGAAAGCACTTTAAATCTTTTTTCAGTCTTTCCATTAGGAAATCCGAAGTGCAATACTTGCTTAAAAGAACAGCGTGAAAAGTAAAAATTTAAAGAAATGAAAATACATTATATAAAGCCATAACAATTGACCGGAACCTTCTTCTCGGATTGCCTGGCCAATCCTAACAGAATATGACGTTTAAATCTTTCAATAATTTTAGGATTGATTTTGTTCACATAAAAACCTGCATATTCTGTAATATATATATATATATATATAGCCTAATTCTAACCCGGGTTCGAGTACAGCTGTGCTGCCCTTATATTTTTTCTTCCTAGGAGCCTCTACAGCGTGCTGTCTGTCACGAGAGAACACTGTCCGGAGGCACTGAGAAGGCTCCGGGCACCAATGACCATAATGTTGACGCGCCTTAAATAAGAAAAAAATATTCTAAGAAAAAAGAAATTAAGCATAACGAGGCTGAAAACATGTATTCCCGGTAAAAAAAAGAATTAATTCTACAATTCTACAGTAAGACCTAGGTCAGACGTAGCGACTCGTGTCGCGCGACACGTGTGTCCCGACACAGCCATTCTACTATTTCTAATGTTTCTGTTACACAAGTGGCTCGCCACAATCGACACTCCGCGACTCGGTGAGCCACTAGCCACACAGTCAACAAGTATATTTAGTAAATGGATTTAGTCAAATGTATTTAGTAAATGAAAGTATACGCCATTGAAAAATAAGTAGACACACTTATTTATATAATTTTATTATCAATCAAACCATCATTTTTATCACTTCGGACGAGTCCATGTTCTACTTGAATATGGGATATGACTGTTTTGAAATCGATATCACTGACACCTCAATTAGCTCGTTGTGCTTGCTCGAATTAATGTCTTGGTACTCATGGATGTCCGTCAAGATAACCAGGAAAAGATTTAATTATTGGGATCTAGACCCCCGAATGAGTAAATAGTCAAAAGCATATGGAGCATACGCTTTAATTGGTTTTATCCAAATTATATTTCAGAAAATTAATCTGGAGATGCAGTTATCCTCTCTGAAACTGATTCGCTACATTAACTGGAGATAGAAAAATAAACAGAAAAATAAGCTCAATTAAGAAAATTAGCTTTTATTTATGTTCATTTAAATGCAAAATTATAGAAAAGCTTTCATGGCCATTGGATTGCATCATTGCATCAAAAGACTTGAAAAGTAATGTTAAATAATAGAAAATGATAAATATAAAATAGAACATTATTGTCTCGAATCATAACAGTTTCATACCATATTAAGTTCGTTAAAGCAGAACGAATAACATTGTCCCAATTATAATCTTTAGAATTATTTGTTTTGTTTTTTTTCTTTTTATAAATAAGAAGAATAGACATGGAAAACAAAACTCACTGCCCAAGGGTATATAAACTTAAAAGAGTTATTATTCACATTAGTGAAAGGGGGTATACAAAACCATTTCTTCATAGGATATTAGAACTATTATTGCAATAATTATAGGTCTTAATAATAATAATAATTATTCTTTCAGTGTATTACTGTAACTTTTTTTTTTTTTAATAAATACACCTTTATAAAAATATAAATTATTAACTCTATTTAACGCTTTTTTCTTCTTCTTTTTTTGCAATTTTATTTATTTACTTTTTTATAATTATTTTTTAGTTTTTAATCTCAATATTTTTAAAGTTGGAAAAGTTATTGGCAATAACTTATTAACGTACTAGTCTCGAGACATCTTGCTGAATTAGGATTATTAATTTTTTTTTATTACGCTATTCTGTGAACGAGCTAATCGAAAAAATAGAATGTATATGTTCATTTAGAGCTTTAAGTTAAGAGACTCTGATATAACGGTAAATCTTTTTGTTCTTAACGTGGTCAACCGGAAGTAGCAGAAAACTGGTCATTACTTTTTCCTCTTACTGCTGGTTGTGCTAAATGCGAGCGTGCCAAAATTGTCTTTATCTAATTATATATCCTACATACTATGACTTTTATGAGTTTTGTTTGAAAATTTTTTTCAGAAAATGTTCATTTAAAGTAGATTTTGGTGGAGAAGGGAGTTTTTTATGCTATCTTCTAGTCTAGTGCTTTATTAGTCTATTATATGATTCTGTCATATTATAATATATAACATTAATTAGAATTAAATGTATTGCCAAAATTCCGAGTTTGAAAAAAAGAAAATTAGTTGATGGAATTATGCTTTTACAATACAGGTTTTTTTTTTTCCAGCTTTCAACGATTTTCTTTAAAGGCGCCAAAAGGTTTTATAAAACTTGTAAACCAATTCATTTAAGGGGTTTTTGAAGGAGTTAGACTAAGGTCACGCTTCCGGCAAGAAAGTTATTTTATCAAGTTTTATTAAAGATAATAAGTTTGAAGAAAATTTATGAGTTATAATTTACGTAAATTAAAAGAGAAAATTGTGTGAGTGTTTCACACCAAATTTGTTTTTAAAGGCGAATTAACATCTATGATCATTGGCGCCCAGAACCTTAACAGCAGGGTATTTTAGATTGTAGTAGAGGAATATTGCACTGCGACCTGAAAGATCTATTGTGCCTCCCACCCCCCGGAACCTTCTTAGTGCACTGCCGGTTTACGACAGTGTTCTCTAGCTACGGACAACACTGTCCATCACCGGACAGCTCCTAGGCAGAGAAAATCTAAGGCAGAATGCTGGATTCGAACCCGGGACCTCCGCGTCCAGCTCGCTACCACTCAGCTAATCCCGTCCTTCTCCCTTGGCTTACGCCAGTTAACTAAAGACGGAGACCCTAGTTTGTGTACTGTGTTTGTTCTTGTCTGTAAGGGTTAGAATGTATGGTAGTTTAAGTGTATTCTCTACTGTTCTGACGTGCTGCATGGAGTACTGAGCTGTGGTAACACGGGGGGTCGCTACTCCCCAAGTAACTGCACGCAATGCTAATTCTTACCCCCTATCAATATATTAATTTATTTATTTATTTTTCCTCGCCATTATTTTAGACTGCGCTGGCGATTGATGCTGTTTGTTGAGAAAGATGAGAACAATCTCAGACGCGAACTACTTTAACCCACCCTATCGCTATATTTATGTTTGGATAATTTTGCAGAGTGAAAATTTCATATTTAAAGAAAATGTATGAATCTATTGAAAATTGTCGAATATATGGCTGGATCCGCAAGCTAGATAATATCTGGGATTTTATCCGCCATAGCATGCATCATTTTGTTGTTTCCGAGACCGGTTTCAAAGACTCATCCATCGTCTGATAAAAGCTGACGATGGATGAGTATCCGCAACCAGTTAGAACTAAAAAAATGAAGCATGCTATGACATATAAAATCGTAGATAAATTTAATAAATATATAAACTGAAATTAAAGAAAGTGTGAAGTATTTCACAGTAGATATTCTCCCTTGGCTAGCGCTAATTAACTAAGGACGAAGACCCTAGTTTGTGTACGGTGCTTTTCCTTGTCTGAAAAGGGTATGCAGTTTAAGTGTATTGTGTACTGTTCTGAGAAGTACATGGAGTACTGAATTGTAGTAGCCCACAGGGTCGCTACTCCCCAAGTAACTGCATGCAACAGATACCCCTTACGGGCATTGTCAGGGCATAGTCGGCCTCAATTGATCTGTGGTCTATCATTGGATAGTGAGCTGTAGAGACTCCTAGGGCGAGAAAATCTAAGTGCAGACTACTTGGACGTCTATCTCTTTTAATTGAAACATTTTTCTGGATGAATGATTCAAAATGTGTGATTTCAGAGGATTCTAGGGAATCTGTGCCATGAACTTTCAGATGGTTGTTGTGGTAGTTGGTTCCGCAGAGCTGGAAAGCATCAGAGACATTTTCCGTGATAGCCTGCTTCTTTTTGTGGTCATCGACCGGTTTCGGGCGTTCGCCCATCATCAGGATGTTTTTGTTAAACAGTGTAATAACATAGACATGCACAGAGCAAATACACGATACAAATACACAAGTGTATCTACTGTATTTGCTCTGTGCAATTCTATGTTATTACACTGTTTTGCCAAAACATCCTGATGATAGGCGAACGCCCGAAACCGGTCGGTGACCACAAAAGGAAGCAGGCTATCACGGAAAATGTCTCTGAAACTTTCAAATATATTTAGGTTTCATACAGGCAACACCGTCTGGACTAGAATGTAATTTTATCAATTAGTCTTATCAGTCACGGTGGTGACTGTATGAAAACTAAATATATTTGAAAGTTTCAGAGACATTTTCCGTGATAGCGTGCTTCCTTTTGTGGTGATCGACCGGTTTCGGGCGTTCCCCATCATCAAGATCTATTATTTATTGCTTTTCATTTAGCAGCTATACACGTAATAATTTAGCATTTTGGTATACCGCCGATGCCTAGTCATTCCAATGTGAAAATCCTGTTTTCCGCTTTCCAAATCCGTCAGGATGGCCATACAGCCAATCTAACTTTAAACTGACTTTTACAGGAAACCAACATCTATATACGAGCGACTTAAAACTCCAGGAATAGATCATAGATCCAAAAACCTCATCAACGTGTATAACCTTTGCCTGAAACACTTCGGCTAGCTTAATCTTTATCTTAACCCAAATGAACTCATCGCATTCAGTGGTACTGTTTTTATTCTATAGTTGATTTCACAAAATTATCCAATTAGTTTATGAAATTAAAAACATTTAGATGTTATCTTTCACTGAAGACTACCTTGGCCTTACTATGCTTGAATAAGTATAATACGCATACTGGCATAGTAAATTAATCACAGAAAGCTAATTTTAAAATTATGTAATAAACAAATTTATTCAAAGGAGCAAATTATGGTAAAGATTTTAATTAAATATGCCGTATATTTATATTAAGGTTGTATAGTGCTTTTAAGATTCTAGATTATTAAGAAATAATTACTAGTTTAATGTACATAATTTCATTTTTATGAGTATGTATTAGTGTAGGGAATCTGGATATGAGAGTTAAATGTTACATTTAAAATTGTAAATCTTTTTTTTATTTAAAAAAAAAAATACATATGTTCATAATGACCCTTCAAATCTTGCCCTACCATATTCACAATATATCGTTTTAAATTGAAAGAGGTCACAAAGAAAACTAGCAAATGTTGTTAGCCCTGAGTAAGTAAAATTAAAATACCATCGCCAATAATCTTTCCTTTCTATGCACCTTACTTCCACACTCGCTAATCGGACATTTCACAAAAAGTATGAATTTAAGTGTTATTAAATACATATTGATGTTGTAATGTACTTTTACGCAAGAAAAAAATCATTGCAGCAATAAAATAAAAAAAAAACATAAATACTATCTCTATTATTGGATATAACATTCAGTTGGAAAATATTTTTTTTTTGTGCATTTACATTATTCCATATTTCGATTAGCGATTAAATTACTGCGGTGACTTCTATTATTAAGTCTCGTTATTATCTTACTGTTGATAAGGGGAAGTATTGGAACGTGTCAAATTTTCTAAATTGAGTTTACACCGGATATAGATGTTTTGAGATCTCCTGGGTTTAAAAAAAAATCTAGTGTGAAACACTCACATGACTTTCTCTTATTCCAATTAATATAATATAATTAAAAAAAAAAAAAAAATCTTTAAAATTGCATGTTTACAATCGTTTAGATGGGCCGGCCATGTGATATATTTTTATCTGTGCAGTGAATATTTCAAGTTTAAAGAATATCGTTTTAGCCGTTTTCGAGGAAACTTCAAAAAATTCAAAAACCTATTCTGTAAAAATCGCATTTCCGGTAAACCGAGTTTCTTTGAAATTTGGAATTTGATCAATGCTTCTAATGATCTGGATGATGGTATATCGTGTATATTCAATTGACATTTATTAAAAACTTTATATCATTTGCTGTAGAACATTCATAATTATTTTTTGAGAATTGAAGTATAATGTATTGCCTGTAAAAATTATTGGTTTTAAAACGCTTGTTTAATATTTGGATAAATATCTTTATCTTCCTTAAGCGCGGTTGTTGGTATAGTGGTTATGAGCAAGGACTTGTATATAGGAGATCCCCAGTTCGAGTACCGCGTAACTACTAAATTTTATATTCGTTTAAACAATGTTAATGGTATAAAGTAGGAGCTTTCGCCTCCGTCGACACCAAATGGCTAAAACGACACCAAATTTGGTAGGTGGACGTTGAGCCCGCCTGATAAAATAGGCATTACTTTACTTACTTTTTTACTTTCGCTTCCTTTTGACCATATTGCTAAAAGAGTGTATAATGCTGTCCTGCATAAAGTGGTTTGTCGCGTATTTAAAACCCCACGAATTTAATTTACTTGGATTTCCTGTGGCAGTTTAGTTTGTTGGCCGCCAGGCGGACTGTACTATTCAATTCGTGAGTCATTAAACCTTTATTATTTAAAATTTGTATTTATAATAAATAATCTCTCATCACTCTTTAAGTGTGTAATATTTTTATTATTTCGGCTGAAACGCTACAAAGCCTCTATTTGAGCCCAGCTCAGGCACTATTTGTCTTACCTTCAGCCAATCAAATTCTTCCATTGGCGTACGTACTCTTGTGCTGTCCGCCAAGGGGAGCGTCACTTTGTCTTCTCTATTCGCCATTATCAATTATTACTTATTCTTACTGCACTTTATCTCGCCTCTGAGTATGCGTGGCGTTATCAGTTGCTTATGCGTTTTTGTCAGTGGAAATATCATTTTTCATGGCCTTACAGCTAAATACAAGCAACTATTGCAGTTGTACAATTTTAAAGTCGATTCTATCTCTGTTCTGCTGAATCGTCATTTTACCAAGTTGGGCTGTTTGGATACATTAACTTGCTTTCTTTAACCAGCTAATTTATTCTCGCAACACATATTATTACAAATCACATGTACCAAGCTTGATACTGGTAAAGATTCAACTTATTGGGCAATGTAGCTCTTGTTCTCTATTTTTATTAATTACTATTATTTATCATTATATTTTCTTATCTCTTTCGAGCTACTTACCTTTATATATTTAAGTGTTGCATTTTAACCTTAAATTCTGGCACGACCTTTTGTGCAGAGTGGTTAAATTCACGAACTTGACTACTAACAGGTTCTTCACTTACTACAAGGCTGAAAGAAAACAGAACTAAGCACCTTTTTAAATCCGAAAATAGTTTTTTCGCCAGGTACGTCGACAACCACTGCAAACGCATAATCTTTCACACCATTTAGTCAAGGTTAAGGTTAACTCCTGATGGTCCTCCGATCTGGAAATTGACACCCGACCTCATGGAAAAGGGCATGGAACTCGCTGTCCGACCATAATGTCCGTCCGCTTGGCGTGTGAGCTCGAGTATGCTGGCTTGCTGCATTTTCTTGCTGTATTGCTTCCAATTGGGATATAGATATCATCAAGCCTATTCTGCTCTAAGCTCTGCGCTGAGCGTTGAAAAATAATACTGTGTTGTAGACATTGGTGATTCAAGATCTTAATAAATAGAGATTTATTTGTTTGTTAATTCTTGATGGTGGTTTTTTGTTACCCCCCCAGATGTTCATTCCTGGTTTCTTTATTTTTGGACGTTATCTTTTCCGCACAGGGTTCCAGGTTGAGAAAATTTCTTAATGGTTACTGGTTCACATATCTGGACTCGCTGTAGATAGAGATAGGATTTATTAGCGCTGATATAGTTAGTATGCATCAGGGGGACATTCTGAATGAATCATGTGTTTAACTGTGACATAGATAAGAGTTTTAAATCCCAGATAAAAATATAGGCTTATCTTATCTTTCGGTATTAGTGAGCTCTGTTTGGAATTGAGTTGGCCTATTAAAATGAAAAGAATATTAATCCAGTTTCGACTTTGCCGTAATGAAATTATTAAATGCCCTTGTGGGCGCAATCTCTAGCGAAGCTTCACATAGGCTTGCTATAATCCTCCGAGTTTTAAGCACACTGTCGATCCATCTGACGATGGGTCTACTGACACCGCGCCTTTCTAACGCCTGAGTAATGAGGCAGAAGGTCGTGTTGCTGAACGCACCCTCAATGTCCAAGAACACACCCGCCGCTGTTTCCCTGCCATGTACCGACACCTCCAATTCTCCAACAAGAGAATGGAGAGCCGACTCACAGGACTTCCCCGACTGGTAGGCATGCTGTGCAGGGTGCAGAGGATATCGCCCCAGCACCACCTCTCTAATTTGCAGGTCCACCAGTTTTTCCAGAACTTTCAACATAAATGAGGAAAGACTGATCGGTCTATATGCCTTAGCCTGGGAGTGCGTTCTTTGCCCAGGCTTCGGTATAAATAGTACTCTTACAGACCTCCATGTTCTAGGAACATGGTTGAGAGCCAAACATGCTCTCATCAGCCTGCATAGTGTAGGAGTAAGAGTTTCCCCGCCCTTCTGTAACAAGGCAGGGAATATTCCGTCAGGTCCTGGTGACTTAAATGGTTTAAAGTGGTTAATTGCCCACTTTACCTTATTGTAAGTGACACAGCTTTTGGCTACAGACCAGTCCTCCCTGGACCCCCGCCGAAGGCCGAGATCCCCCAAGTCCTCATCTGCCCTTCTCGCTAGCGTCACCTGTGAGTCCGGAAAGTGCGTCTGGATCAATAGTTCCAGAGTGTCTCTTTCGGACTCCGTAAAGTCACCATCCGGTTTCCTGATAGTTCCGATTGGATTAACCGGCACCTTAGATAATATCTTGTGGAGCTTAGCCCCTTCCGAGGTCGTTTCGACCTCTTCGCATAGCTTTCTCCACGAGTCCCTTTTGGCTTTCCTAATGGCCATATTGTAAGAGGTAAGGGCTCTGCGGTACTCCTCCCATAAGCCTCTCCTCTTCGCCGCATTAAACATCTTCCTTGCCTTAGCACGGAGGCTGGCCAGCTGATTATTCCACCAGCTGACCTTCCTAGAGGATGACCTCACAACCTCCGCGCAGTTCTTCTGGTACGCATCAAGGATAACCTTCTGCAGTTGATCTGCCGCATCCTCGATGTCATTACCAGTTGCATAGGTTTGTTTAATGTTTTTAATGTTGAGGTCCAAGTCCTGTCGATACAATTCCCAGTCTGTACGCCTAGGGTTCCTGTAGCTCCACAGTTGGCCACAGTCAGACAGGAGGTCAAACCTTATGTACATGTGGTCCGACAGTGAGGGTTCCTTAGACACATGCCAGTTTCTTACCAAAGTCGACATAAAATTAGTAGCGATGGTTAGATCGATCACCTCTCTTCGCCTAACGTTAAAGGTGGGTTCTTCACCCTCGTTTATCAAGCATAAGTTATTAGCTAAATTGACACCCGACCTCATGGAAAAGGGCATGGAACTCGCTGTCCGACCATAATGTCCGTCCGCTTGGCGTGTGAGCTCGAGTATGCTGGCTTGCTGCATTTTCTTGCTGTATTGCTTCCAATTGGGATATAGATATCATCAAGCCTATTCTGCTCTAAGCTCTGCGCTGAGCGTTGAAAAATAATACTGTGTTGTAGACATTGGTGATTCAAGATCTTAATAAATAGAGATTTATTTGTTTGTTAATTCTTGATGGTGGTTTTTTGTTACCCCCCCAGATGTTCATTCCTGGTTTCTTTATTTTTGGACGTTATCTTTTCCGCACAGGGTTCCAGGTTGAGAAAATTTCTTAATGGTTACTGGTTCACATATCTGGACTCGCTGTAGATAGAGATAGGATTTATTAGCGCTGATATAGTTAGTATGCATCAGGGGGACATTCTGAATGAATCATGTGTTTAACTGTGACATAGATAAGAGTTTTAAATCCCAGATAAAAATATAGGCTTATCTTATCTTTCGGTATTAGTGAGCTCTGTTTGGAATTGAGTTGGCCTATTAAAATGAAAAGAATATTAATCCAGTTTCGACTTTGCCGTAATGAAATTATTAAATTGTATGTGGATGGTAACTTGCACATAATAAACTCTAAGGAAATTTTATACAATGCTCAACTTAAATAAGGCTGAGTCACTACCTTCCGGCAAGTAATGTTCCCTTCATTTCTTATATTTTCTATAATGAGGAAAATGAAGACAGATTAATATCCTGTCGCCGTTAAGTGATGACCATGTCAGGAATGTCTTCTACTTCACTATTCAAATGCTCTATGCTAAATTATTCATTCTGAATGAGTAAAAATTGTAAAAATTTTGTGTATGTATTACTAAATACAATGTTATTCTTCTTAAATATTATTGGTTTCTCAGTGGAGTTGTGTTGTGTTAATTATTTTCTTCGTTTATTTCACTGTGTTACCGGAAAACTGCTAACCAAATCGTGCGCATGTAAAGTAGCATCATTTCATTGTTAATTTACTTATTTATTGTTATTTTATTTAAGTTTTATGTTAAATACTTATTAATTTTATGTTTCTTTTAGTGTTAGTGTAGTTCTGTATTATACTTTTTTTTTATGTTGCTATAACTGCCAACACTCTCTCTCTGTGTTGAAAACCAACTTTTCAGTGTCACCAATTTTTAGGACATCATATCGTTTAAGACACGATACTGCTTTGAAGATAGAGGCCGGCTTGTTTTTTTTTAAGAAGCTGAGACTGTTTTGTTTCATTAAGTAACATTTCATATTTTTCTATACTCATGATAAAACTGCGATCAGTGCTTCTTTCCACAAACTCACGTAATTTATCATAAAACACTTCTTTTGTATTGGTCATGGTTTAGCACTGCTATACGTTCACCTCAGAAACAGACAAGAAATGAATAAACAACTCTACTGATGGTTTAATGCGCGTTGAACTCAAGCTGACAAGGTACAACCTGTCCGTCATGATATGGTTACATCAACTAGTGCTCAGAACGCGTATGGCTTTTCTTATTACCACAATGCGTTGTGGTCGTATAGCATGATAACCACGACATGAACTTCGCTATGTGGTCTTTCTGTAATTGTCACAACGCGTCGTGAGCGTTTTCATAAGAGCCATAACACGAATTTCGCGATGTGGATGTTTTACAGTGTCCGCAACGCGTTGCGAGCTGTTTTTTCGCTCAATGAGCATTTTCGGTCTTTGAGCGTAACATATATATATACCTTATAATATTCCATTTTTTGATAGTAGTGGTTTACCTTACAAATACATCTTACAAATACCGTGATAAAGAGAAAAACAGTTTTCCTTTCTATGAAACAGTATAATCGTATTTAATCTATCATGAAATATGATACGGATATGCCTAATGGATATTTATGTTATATGTTATTTGTGCTGTTGTAGGTTACCTTGCAACTTAATTGTATTCAAAATTATTAATTGACAAAAAAAAAATTGATGGGTAAAACACACTTTCACACTTCCTGCAATGCCTTATAATTTTTGAATTTGTGGAAGGGTCTTCCTTGGAAAAAGGAAGACGAATGGACATTCTAGAAAAAATAGAAATTTACAAACTCAGACATTTTCTTTAAAATCATTCCGTACATTAAATTACAAACACATACACACACACACACACATACACACACACACACGCACATACACACACACACATACACACACACACACACACACATACACACACACACATACACACACACACAAAACATACGGCAAAAAAACTTGAATATTATACTAAAGCACGATGTATTCATTAAAATTTCCTATTAGTTTATGTAACTCAATTTTCTTCCCCCGTTTATACATAAAACCACAGATTATTACAGCGCATTTCTCTCAACATATCATTAGAAATCATTTAACGATAAATAGGCGTGATAAATAAAAGGTGAATACATTTCAACTGTGCTCTAAATATTTTTTTTCAATACCATCTCTATCTCAAATTCACCATTTTCTACCAAACTTTTTACATACCAATTTACCTAAATATTTTCTTATATTTAACTTGCATTCAGAAGTTATGTAGTGTTATACGCTGTTAAGTTTATACATTCCTTTTCTTTAAACTTTACATATTCTTATTTGTATAGTAAAAAGTAAAGTAATGCCTATTTTTTTCAGGCGGTCTTAACGTCCAACTACCAAATTAGGGGTCGTGGACGGGGACGGAAGCACCTATTTTAATAATAACATTTTCAAACGAATATAAAATTTAGCAGTTAGACGCGGGACTCGAACTGGGGATCTCCCACATACAAGTCCATGCTCATAACCACTTCACCAACACCCACTCCGTATTTGTATAATGTACTCTTGAAATTTTTCTATTAAAAGTACCTTGACAAAACACTGAGCATACTTAACATCACTATTAAAATTTAATGTAAAGAATACTTAAAAAATATGCTATTTGTTGAACACTCTTACCTAATTTATAATCATTCTATTTTTGTTATTAAACATACAGACATAACCTTATAATTCCCGTATAAAATCAACAAGTGTGATGTTAGAGAACCATAAAATTGGATTCAACTATCCATTCACACGAAATTGATAGCCTTATCCTGGTGATGGATGAATCCGAAACCGGTCAGGAACAACAAAAATGTGCATGCTATCGTTGATTAAATCCCAGGTGCTTATGATTCTAAGTATCAAGTAATATTCTTAATATTCACTGAATTGATATTTGAAATTTTTGTTGAAATTATTACTAATTGTTTGTGCCTTTAATACTGGCGAGAACACCTTACATACAATGTAGGGGCATTGTCGCACTGTAGAAGGAAGCATTGACGCTTCCCGCTATCCTTATAAACTGTTTTCTTTGAAAAGAGTATCAGGCAAAGGCAGTATGGAACCGTACATAGTTCATCAATTTAAAAAAAAAAAAAATTCCCCCTCCCCCAAACCAGTCTAAAATAAACTTGTTTAGAAAGAAGTTTCAAATATAAGTGACAAGTCCTTTTCACATACGTGTAATGCCCCACAAACAAAAAATGTTTGGAACTTTTCTTGAACCTAAAATGGCTAATATCCGGAAATCTTATTATTAAAGTGATATTTCCGTTAGAAGGCTTTTGACTGAAAAGTCCTGTCGGATTTCCTCACGATATCCAAACTGATTAACACGAAGTTAAAGCTTCGTGAAATTTGGACTATTTCTTTGTAAAATATTCGAAATTGGGTTTTCCAAGGAAATGTTTTTAGTCTCGATAGTGTGTGAACAAAAATATCGTTATTACATTTAGGCACCATCATCCTCAGGCTATGATTTGGTACAATCCATCAGTCAGAAATGCGACTTTACTGATTTTTTGTTTTCCCCAAAAATGGCTCAATTTTTTCAACAATTTTCTTTAAACTTAGAATGCTAACTGCACAGATTAAAACTAACAATTTTATTTGAAACAAAAAAAAAAAGAGAAGATTTTTAGGTATTCATGCGGAATTTTTGGCGTTAAAATACAAGTGTTATTTGAGTTTCTTAATGTTATCGGCACTCTGTTATCGACTATAATGTAACTACATTCAAATGACTGCCTGCCAAAGGGTATACCAGCATGTAACTCTACCCATCTATATTTATGTTAGTGATCTGAAAAAAAAATTGCAACTTTAAAGGAAATTTGATCACTTTTACTTGCTCTTACTCCTAGTAAGAGCAAGTATTGTAATCGTGTCAAATTTTCAATATCGAGTTTTCACCGGAAATATCCGTTTTGAGGTTTTGAGGTAAGTTAAAAAAAAATGGTTTTTAGCAAATGATCTATGTGTGCGAACAGCATAGCTAAAAAACGAAAAACCGTACAAAGTTCAACTTGATATTCCGTTTAAGTATCACCATCAGATCCGACAGTGGGTCATCTATGAGAATTCCTCAACAGGAAGTATCCTTTTACAAGTTGATTTTTTTTTTTACATTTTTGCGATTTTCTCAAAAATGGCTCCAACGATTTTCTTGAAACTTTGTATATTAACTAAAACATACAAAGAGCTACAACTTTTATTTGAAACATTTCTCTGGAAAATTTCATTTAAGGGTACTTTTGGGGTGAGAGGGGTGAGGTTACTGCTTCCTCTAAACTGCTATTTCAGTTTAATATACAATTCTGTCATCTAAATAATATTAATTAGAATTAAATATTTGGTTGAAATTCCGAGTTTCAAGAAAATTAGTAAACCGGAAGTGTGCTTTTACTGAAGTTTTTTTTTTTTACAGTTTCTGTGATTTTCTACATAAAAACACCAATAAATTTCATTAAATTTTGTATACTAACTATAAAGTTTGAAAATCACAATTTTGAAAACTGGAGTAAGAGAAAGTTGTGTGAGTGTTTCACACCAGATTTTTTTTAAATAAATTGTATTCTCTGTAGTAAGAGAAAGTAGTGCGAGTATATTTCACACGAGATTTTTAAAACTACTTTTTCCTGCTTTGAGTATTCCAGAACATATATTTCCGGTGTAAACGAAATTTCGAATATTTAATAGTCTGCAGTTCTCCATCTTACAATGTAAGAGTACACTAGTAGAATTAAAATGTATTATTTTAGGAGGGATTAGGTAGGGATTGAAGGGAGGGATTAGCTAAGTGGTTAGCGCGTTGGACTCCCACGCGGAGGTCCCGGGTTCGAGTCCAGTGCTAACCTTAGATTTTTTTCTTCCTAGGAGCTTCTACAGCTCACTGTTCGGTGATGGAAGAGGTTGTCTGTAACGGAAGAACGTCCGGAGGCGCAGTGCACTGAGAAGGCTCCGGGCGCAAATGGCCATAGATGTTGAAGCGCTTTAAATTAAAAAAAAAAAAAAAGAAAAAAAAAGTATTATTACATAAACAATTCTTCATAAATCTTTAACAAAAAACGCGCTAAAGAAATTAATGAATTAATAGGATTAATTTATCTTTCCCTTTATTGCTATTTTGTTAAATTAATGAGAAATGTAAAGTTTGAGTTGCAATGTCACCAAGATTGATTCCTGTTTCTTATAGAAACCAATTGAAATCTTTAATATAAATTGATTGTAATAACTAAATAATTAATCAGTTCAATTAAAGAGATAAGTTGAAACTATTGGCATGCGGATTAAGAGAAATAAAAAAACTTCCTTTTTTTTATAGTTCATGAACCGGGATAATAGTTATTATATAGAAATGCAGAGAAAGGACACCAGAACTAAATAACTATTTAGCGGAGTAAATCTCATAGAAAAACAGGATACGAGGCCAAGGTTATGTGCTAGGCATAATATGAGTGAGTATATTGGTTTTTAATAATATATGATTTATTATAAGTACATAATGTAGATGTTCTCATACATTGATGGATATTTCGTTCAACTATCTCCGGTATTGCACAGTTCTGGTGGGAAGTTCTTTATTAACCTTGTAAATAGTACCTGTTCGGATGTAAATTAACAATGTTGTAATAACCGTTCAAACAATGATAACTATAATTGTTTGGAAACTTTAATTTTAATAGAGGAAATATGTTTAAATGCAGAGAAAATGTCATTATATTTCATCATATATTTAGCTGGTAATTTTTTACTTTTTCCTATGGATGTGAGGAGGAGTTCTATTGAAATAGTGTCCTATTTTCGAAATATATTATTTATTTAAATCAGAAATTTATATTTCCAATTAGCATGAATTTTTTTTTTAATGTTTATCCTGTACTCTATAAATAGGACTCTAAAAATTGAGGTCCTATTTATTCGCACTTTCCACAACAAGTATTACATGCTTTAGATATATACAATAGTGTAAAACAACTTATAGAAAACGAAAATCAATTAATTATAAAAATAATTATACAAATAAATTGGAACTAATTATAAAAATAAAATTTAAAATTAAATTAATGATATTAAATTGAAATCCTTAAATAATGGATTAAAATTTGGTAAACTTATCTGTCTGGGTGTAAACCAGACACTCGATGCAAATGGCGAGAAGGTTATAGGAGCGAAAAATCCAGCTGCAAAAGAAAATGAATAAAAGTTTAAATAGATGATGCCACTCACCTTACTGCAAACGGTGGCAAAGGAGCGGTGATGAAAGCTTGAATTGAAGAAGCTGAAAGGGGAAAGAGAGAAATAGGCGAGAAAGGGTGTGTTTAGTGGCTTGTATTTGCAAAAGAGAATGTGGGTGAGAGAGAGTAGAGAGCCTGTTAATAAGAGATGGGAGGTGCTGATAAACCCTAACAGCTAGAGTAGCGCAGTTCTTCCAAGAACTGTTCCTGAAGACGCAAGGTACGGTAGTCTTCATGAAGTTATACACAGACTCGGTACGGGTACTTTGGAGAGCGTGGAACAATGAATAAGAAATCGATTATATGTTAATTGTAGAAATAAAATCTTTGAAATGATTGAAATAATCTTGATATCTCTGATGCTTTTGATATCGTTTCCTTGGTCCTAAAGGCCACTTACCTCCAGTTAATGGAGGCCCTTAGCTATGAGTTTCGATGAGTTTCGAGCATTCTCTTTCCCTTATACCACAATCATACATTAAATATGCGAGTGCTCTACTGTTATAAGAACATAAAGTCTTAATCGGTACAAATATTCTTTAAATGGGCTGTGTCCTGTCAGGAATTCAGTTAATTTGAAATTAAATTGGAAATGATTGACAGTGTAAGTGAGACGTGGAAGTGGAATAATGGCAGTGAGAAGGAGAGAGAGTTAGAGAGAATAGATTTTAGAGACATAAACTAGATGATATGCTGAACACTGTATAATGAATAAAATACACAAACTGTAAGGACATTAAAGGTGAAGTAGAAGTTAGGTAGCGAGAGATATATAAAGAGACAGACTGGCTGAGTAATAAGAACGTAGTAGTAGATAGGTTGCTGGCTGGTTACACATTGTAAACTATCGTAAAACTGTCCTGAACTGTATTGCTATCGCTCTATTTATATGATCGAACTCTCTCCCTTCCTAGTCTGGCCTTCGTGGTAAGTAACTAACTTTTGATTCATTAAAAGTCTGCTTCTCCGCTCTTCGAATCCTATGAATCTTTAATGAATCGGATCTTAATATACAATCTAGAATCAACCGAAGGAAAATATTCCCAGGTTAACTTGCCTATTGTACTATCCTTTCAAGCCTCATCCCACTTCACCATAGCTTCAGACTTTTTTTTTTTTTTTTTTTTTTTGAGGGTTCTGTACCGCGACCATTTTGTTTGATCTATTGTACCCCCCTCTGGTGCCTAAGATGAGCTAGCTCATCTATAGCACCCTCTCCAGGTTTAGCTCCCTGAGGAATCTCAGGATCCTGGAAGGTTCTAGGGTAGGTATTTCTTCCTCTCCTATCTGGTTACAACCCAGACTGCTGAATCTTCTTTGAATGACGGCATCACAGTCCGTGAGGAGATGTATCGGAGTTTTCTCCGTTTCTCCACAGAATCTGCATGCGCCGTCATCTACTAGGCCAAGCTTCCTCAGGTGCCCCCTGAGTCTGCAATGGCCCGTAAGGAATCCCGTAAGAATACGGATCCTATTCTTGCTCAGACTGATGAAGACTTTTGACCTTTTCTGGTTATAGCCACCCAGACAGACCTTGGCCTGCCTCAGTCCCGGGATGGTGTTCCAGAGACGAGCTCTTTCAGCACCTTTTTAATTTCTTCTAGAAATACTTGGTCACTGACTCCACAAAGGGCTCTGGCCCAATAAGAGGAGATACAGCGCCTTCTTTTGCCAGGGTGTCGGCTACCTCATTACCCTCCACGCCGACATGTTCCGGCACCCAATGTAGGGTAACCTTTTTTTTTTTCTTTTTTTTTTTTTTAATCAAGACACACTATAGGGCGTACCTGAGCTCGCGCTCATCCCGCCCGCAAACTATTCATCTAACGCAATCGAATTGCTATATACATAATCACTAAATAAACGAGGGAAGTGCACATAAGCGAACATAACAACTAACGATCCTAGACTAACTACAATAGAACCTACCACACATACAAACTTCACACAGTCAATAAATACAGTCATACCTACACATCCATACAAGACTAACCTAAGGAACCTCTCAGTACTCGATATTCCTGAGAGGTCATCTAAAATTCTACAGCTACCCGAATCTAACGCACACAGACTACAGACAACCAATAAATTACTATCACACAAAACATTTACTCCGCCTACCCAAGGGAAAGACCCTAGGACATACGCCGCGACAGAGCAGATTCCGCAAACATTTTGAAGGCATTATATGCCGTCTCATTTTCAAGAAGCAAGGGCAGAGTGTCATTGTTAAGGTTAACATGAAAACCAATTCCTCGCCACAAGTTTGTGCGGAGATCTTCATAAAGCTCACAGTCTAAGACTATGTGTTCAGCGGTCTCCTCTTCGCCACAGCGACATCGACCGTCACTCACTAGCCCCATTCTTAACCACTTGTCATTTATCTGCCCATGCCCGGTTACAAGCCTGGAGACAGCATATGAAAATTCCGTTGGGACTATTCTATGACCAGCCGTCGCGTCCGGAAGATACCTATAAGTTAGTTGTCCTTCCCTTCGCAGAACTCGCCCAGCGGGCTTTCCATATGTCCAAAAGATCCTTATTAGGGTAACCTTATTACTCCTGCCTAGGTCATTAAGCTTGCCTAGGCATTCCCATACCATTTTAGAACTGATTACATAAGAGCTCAGTGCTTTAATGGCCGCCTGACTGTCGGATAGGATAACTATCTCCTGATTCCGATATCCTCGATCAAGGTTCAACTGAACGCACCTTCCGATAGCGTAGATTTCCGCCTGGAAGATGCTAGGAAACCTACCCATAGGTTCTGAGTGTTTGGTTCTAGGCCCAAATACTCCTGCCCCGGTTCCTTCGAGGGCCTTAGACCCATCTGTATACCACTTAGTGGCATGCTTGCTAATGCTGTCCAGGGCGGATCCATCGCTCCACTCTCCTTTCGTACTTAGCTTCGTAGAAAAATTTCTAACAAAGCTATATTTCTTGGTCATACTATCTCTAGGAAAGCCCCAGGGGAGGGAGCCAACAGAAGGAAGCATTCGCCTCCCAGAACCTAGCCCACGTCCCCCCCACGCCCTCCCTAGAGATTCTGAGGAGGGCTCCTTTCGCCACCCTTTCCACCAGCTTCAGGCTTTAGTATAAATTTTAATTATAGAGGTGGTGGAAGGACACCACCTAACGTGGCAAGTGAGATGGGCAATAGACTCAATAATTTATGTATGTACATAAATAAGGTTACCACATAGGTTACTTACCCCAGCTAGGTGGGTAAGTGATTATATTATAGTCCACGAGAGAGCCCAATAAGGTTGCATTCACTCATGTAACATTTGAATTTAACGTCACAAATTCCGCAGGACTACCTATAATAAAAATTTGTCGGAAAAATGTTTCAAACAAAAATGATAGTTTTTTTAATTTTTTTTGTTATTACTCAAAAATATATTCTGTAAGGTTTCTGGTTGAGTTTTTCTTCAAATACCAATTCTTACAATGTATATTTTGAGCTCATTATGATCGTTTTTGGGACATTTTGTTCACACACACACACACACACACAATATAGACTAGCCGTTAAAAACATTTTTTCGTGCTCAAGGACACTTCGATACGTATATTTTCAGTGTAAACTAATTCAGAAAATTTGACCCGATCGCAATTTCTTCTACCAGGAGTAAGAGAAAGTAATCATCTGTAGAGTAGTTTTTGCAACTGACACTTCTGAGATATGAATGTATGCTCCATTGTCTAGATACTTAAAGTCCGATGGTAAGTCTCTCATTGGCAGGGCGAAGTTCAAGCATTCAAAGGTAAATGTAGGTTATTCTCATTATAAATTAACTAAATTGATTGAGATGCCATCCAGTGATTAAAACCGGTTTTAAAAACTCACTTTAACATTTCAAATAGACCAGAACTTCGAAAATAGTTTTAATATTATTAATAAGAGATCATTGCGCTGGACAACCAGAGATCATTCCTGGGACTGAGGCGGCTATGATTGGAAAAGATCCAAGGGCTGCAGCAATAGACTCAATCGCATCCCAATGGATGCCCTCGCGAAGTTTCAACGCTCAGACAACATCTGAAGAAGCGAGGCCTAGAATGTTATGATGCCTGCAGATTTTTGAGTAGATACACAAATATATTTACTGAAAAACTGCTACACTATCACCCAAATATGACTCAGAAGCCTGGGTATCGTTTCAGGCATCGTTGCAGAATGTGTCTTTCCTAGAACTGTTCCAAATCATGAAATTTCCAAAAGAAATAGATCTCTGGAAGGGGTTCTCTAGATTGAAAGTATCTCAGCTAGGCGATAGCAGGAGGCACAATGGATCTTCACTATCGCACATTGCTCCACCCCAAATATTTGTGCAGTTTCAGAAATAAAACCGATCAGTTTGTTGTGTTGGCTAGAGAAAAGGTTCGGAATAGTGTGTGAATACTATTCTAAAATTTCTGAATATTTAGGCATTATATAGTTTTTCTACCATTATCTTTGAGATATTATATATATATATTTGTAACAGAGAAAATTGTATAGCATTTATAGTCCTACATGACTAGCATTTATAATGTAATAGCTTAAGTACTGGAATGAAATATAGTTCTAACTAGGGGGGATTATTGAGGGAGGCAAAATAATTATTTCAATTTATTTTCCAGTTTAGTCACTATATTTCGTATTATTATGTACATAAATACAGGAAATGATAAATTAATTTAACTTGCATAAGATCGGGAAAGATATTCTGTAAAAGGAATAAATCTTGAATGGAAATCTACTCTTTCTTATTACTTGTTTTAGGTTGAAATATATTATATTATATAAATAAATAAACCATTGCCACCATAATATCTAGTTGATTATTATATAAAATAGGTGGGTAACGTATAATTTATTGAAGATAATTAAAAATTCTTGTTGTTGTTACAATGATCAAGGTATAAATTTCAGTTAGCATAATTTTGTCTATTTTGAATTATATTTACAATTTGGATGAGCCACTATCATTAGTGCTGAATTTAATTCCATTAGTATTTAATTGTGGAGACATTTACAAACAACATTTATTTAAAATTAAATTTTAAACAGGATTTGTATCATAGAAGGACGATTATTGGACTAATACATTGTAAAGGAATGTAGCAAGCTTTTTGAAGAGAACACTCCACTGCTATGACTGCCCGTCAAAAAGTAAAAGAAAGAAATATATAAATTATATAAATAACCTCAAATAATTGAGGTTTTCTCCCAAATCTAACCTCAACTCTGAAAAAAACATGAAACTTGAAAAATTTCTTTTCTAATTGCATTTATAAAAATTCTAATATTTTAAAACATTAAACTAAAGGTACTGAAAATTGCAGTAAACGCTCCCTGGTTTATCAGAAATAATACAGAGAACTTGGCATAACAGATATATACACACATGGTTAAACTAACGGAGAATTTCTTCTTATCGCTTCACACACTACCCTCAGCTTCACATTACCACATAGGCAAGCCTGCTCTATCCAGAAGATTAAAACCCAGACTGTACCAAGATCTCTGAGAATACCCATGTTTGTTTTGTTGTTGTTTTTCTTTTACCTTCAATTTGCCCTATATGTAAAGCTCTCCAATTATTTCTCCAATAATTTCTATCAGAAGAAGGTTCGTAGAGTCTACAAGCTGTCTCCTCTACCATTATAACAACATGTCTGCATTCTACCTGGGATGATCTTACATGCCACTGGATGATAGCATGTCTAATAAAAACAATGTAAAAGCCAACAAATAAGTAAAATCACATTTTTATAATATTGTGTGCTGTGAAGGGATCCAAAGAACGAAGAATCAATCTAGTTACTAGCTACCTAGGCAGAGCTAGCCTTACAAGAGAACAGTTTTTAGAAAGTTTACGACCAGTTTACAACCAGTCAACAATCTTCTACTACCTTTTCATCATTCTATCTCTCTATATATACCTCTCGCTACCAACTTCTATTGTAAAGTCCTTGCATTTTGTGCGTTCTCTCATATATAATAGTGTTCAGCTTATTTTCTAGTTTATTTCTCAAAAACCCAATCACTCTACCCACACGCGTTAGTCTGGTGGGTTGCTCATTGCAGCACTTTGGTGAGAGAATTCAGGGTTCAATTCCTGTAAGGGCTAAAACGGTGATGATCCAGCATCTTGAGAAAAATCGGGGAGCTACAGATAGTAGCGAATCTTGGAAGCGAAGGCCAGAACTACATAGTGTCTTACCGCACTCCCAGGTTAATAAAAACGCCAGATGTTGCACTATAAGTTTTTTATTTTTATTTTTTATGCTTATGTATAATTTCGTAATACATTATTATTAAATTCCTTTTTAATTTTTCGCCTTTTATGTAATTATAGTTTTTTAATTATATCTAAGAAACTTTCTAAAGGAATTTTTCAATGGATAAACATAGTCTTATAATGTTATCGTATTGTTGTTTATACTATCATATTTGATAAACTGAAAAATGGTATAAGTTATTAACTTAGGTAACAACTTTTGCTTATTTAATACAATATAGTGCCTCGTCATTACAACCTGGTATACAATCTGTCAGAAGATTGTTTACAATGACTGGTAACATTTTGTTAACATTAATGTCATCACAACATATCTGTAATCCATACAATGGTTACTTAATTGTATCGTAGGTTTCAATCATTGCGGTATCAAAACTGAATTTCTATTTTTCCCTCTAGAAGTTTCCTTAATAATAAGATTTTCCTCGATCTGAAATTCTTTTCAATTTTTATTGTTAACCTTGAAACAACTGAAGCGTCCATCTGCCTGAAGATCGATTCGTTGCTGGCTTTCCTTCAACAAATCTCACCAAACAACTAGGTTTTACACTTTTTTGCCTCCGCTTCACATGCAATGATTTGTGTCGTTACTTCTTTCTAGAAATAATAATAATATTTATTTGTTATAAGGGCAATGCCTTATACAACGTGTTCGATCCAAAGAGCAAAATAAAATAATTATTACAAGAAAAAAATTAATAAATAATCTCACGTGACTTTCTCTTACTCCAAGTTACATAGTTACAGACTCTCTAGTTTATCGAAGTCTAATATACAACACTTCTTCTTATTATAATTTACTTGTTTAATTGTACTAATAATTAGTTCGATTCCTTTTTTAATGTTGTTCGAGAAACTAGATTTTGATTGCATTAGCTCATGCGTAATTTTCATATTTATCTGTGGACATTTTCATATTTCATACTTTATGGACAGCGCCACCTACATAAAATTAAGGATAATGAATAGCAATGCAATGAATAGCTAAAAACTCCAAGCGTAAGAAAAGTTTTTTAATTGAAGATTGTGAATTCCTTGGAGGAAATTTTGTGCGTGTTTAACATCAATTTTATTTTTTCCATTAGTATAAACGGCCAAATACAAAATGTCGGACTTACTTTGGATCTTACATTTCTGCCTAATTGTCTTTTGCTTTCTTTTTCAATAATGCTGATTTTTTTTTCTTTATTGCTCACAGTAAATATATAAAATAGTAAATATTATGTTAGGAATAACTCGATTTTTTACAATTTTTTTATAAAAAAAATTCTTATTTAACAATTTGATAATTTATAAAATACCTACGGGGGGAAAATTAGTAAAAAAATTCTAAACTGTTTCTTGTCCGGTGATGGACAGTGTTGTCTGTAACGAGAGAACACTGTCCGGAGGCCGGCAGTGCACTGAGAAGGCTCCGGGCGCAAATAACCACAGATGTTGAGACGCCTTAATTAAAAAAAAAAAAAAAAAAAACTGTTTCTTTTTAAAGAAATAATTAGCTATAAATAGTTAACCAATCACAGTGTAGAAGGGGGAAGGTGTGAAATGTGTGTGGTATGTTAGGCCAATCAGAAACTTAGAATTATCATGTTGACCACGCTCCCATTTCCCACCTTCACTTCTAGACTATGATTGGCTAATTATTTATAGTTAATTATTTCGATGGAAAATCTAGTTTAGTATTTTTTTAATAATTTTCTCTTCGTAGGCATTTTAAATTTATCAAATTGTGCAATAAAATTTTTTTTATAAAAAAAATGCAAAAAATCAAGTTATTTCTAACATAATATTTACTGTCTTATAAAATTAATGTAAGATATACAGAAAAAATCAGACTTTTTAATTCATTGTTGAAAAGGAAAGCAAATAGAATTAGGCAGAAAATGCAAGATTCTATATGGTCAGCCATTTTGTATTTGGCCGTGTCGTGTACTAGCGGGACAAAATAAAAATATTAAACACCCACAAAAATATCTCTAAGGAATTAATAATTTTCAGTAAATAACTTTTCTTAGACCTGGAGTTTGTAGCTATTCATCATATTGTCCTTAATTTTATGTAGTTGGCGTAGTCAACAAAGTATTGAAAGCGTATATCTATAAAGGTAAAATCTAAGCAAGAACTAATTCCAAAATCTAATTTCTCGAACAACATTAAAAAAGGAATCGAACTTAGTGCAATTAAACAAATAAATTATAAAAAGTATAAGTGTTATATATAAGAGTTCGAAAGTCTAGTGACATTGTATAAATCTAATTATTGGTTAGTAAAAGAAATAGAATGTGGCGATGTAAATTCAAATTATAAAATAAATAAAAATTAAATTGGATGGACTTAAAACTATTTTAATGGAGAATCTATACTTATATAATTAATAATTTAATAATTTTAGATTTTCCCATTCATGTAAATTGAAGGCAACTAAACATCTAATGAGAATTATACGAGTATATTTGAAGACAATTATAACTATGTAAATTGCAGTGAGAGAAAGTCGTTCATATTTTAAGATTAATCCAGAAAAACTATAAAACAAATACTAATTATACATTTTTTTATAGTTTATCCGTGCGGCAAACAGTGATATTGACATTTAATTATAAGTTGTTTTACCAGTTATATGTTTACATGAACATAATTTTGAAAATATACAACCTATAATTATTTTATAAGTTAATATATAACCATTATTAAACAATGACTTTGCCTAAATGGATGGCATTCATGTGCCCATGAATATTATTTGTAAACTTCCGGCGGTAGGTATAATTTGATTTTTTTATTTTTTTAGTTTTTACTCATTTATTCTTTCATTTGTCTCCGTTAAGCTTGAAGGCCAGATGAAAACTTTGACCTCCTTATCAAAGGCCATTATATTAACAATTTCCCGAGATCTCATTAAAGAAGCTGCATTTTTTTATTATTTTAGTTTGATGTTTGCTCACCTAGATTCCACTTCTATTTATATTTTACAAATATTAACTAGCGATATAAAATTGTTACAAATGTTAATTTTCTTTATCTTTGTGATGGGAAATATTGCGATCTCGTAGGGGCGGGTGTTGGTGTAGTGGTTATGAGAATGGACTTGTAAGTGGGAGGACCCCAGATCGAGTCCCGCGTATAACTGCTAAATTTTATATTGGTATGAAAAATGTTAACAGTAAAGTAGGTGCTTCCGCCCCCGTCCACGACACTTAATTTGGTAGTTGGACGTTAAGCTTGCCTGAAAAAAATAAGCATTACTTTACTTTACTTACTATTGCGATCTCGTCAAATTTTCGAAATTAGTTTCATCGGAAATACATGTTTATAAGTCCCCTGATTATGAAAAAAAATAAACGTCTTTTGCGAATGGTCTACACCTGTGGGTATTTGTGCGTGTGAATAAAATATCTCTTACTTACTTCACTTTTACGGCGCTTCTCCCTTTTTGGGTTCGCCTCAAGTCAGCCTCTCGGATGCCCTTCCAGCCGATTTTCTTCCTGTATTTCGTCCTCCCACCTACGTGCTGAGCTGCCCCGACTCCCCTCCTACCAGGTGGAATCCACTTTCGAATCTCCCAGGCCATTTTTCTGGGAGCATTCTGCGAAGATGCTCATATCATTTTCATTTTTTTCTCCTTTCTTTTTCATCGTTGATCGATGGTTTCAGTTATTTGCATTTCCTTCTTTATATTTTCATTTCTCACTCGACACAAGATATCTCAAAAAACAAACAATCGTATACACTATAAGCTTGTTATTCCGTTTAGGCACCACCATCATCTGCATGTGTAGGGTGGGGAAGGTAGGAGACTCGGCGTGCATATACGGAGATGCCGCCAGAGACGATGCCTGCCACACCTTTTTCGTGTGTGAGAGATGGGCGAGAGAAAGACGAAGGCTGGAGGCTGAAATCGGGAGGGTTACCCCGGAAACGGTGGTGAGGACCATGCTCATCCGAAGAGACTGGTGGGACAGGGTTGTTATCTTTGTCCGGACGGTTCTTCGGATGAAGATTATTGAGATGAACCGGCACCTCGACCTCCCTCGGACGGGGTCCAGCTAGTCTGGAGTGTGCCCGTTAGGGCGTATTACGAGGCACCACCCCGAAGTAATACCTTAGCAGTTTCGGGGTGGGCGTATGCCTGCGAGGGAGGAGGGGGTTTTTAGTGGGTGCGAGTCCCACACTTGTGCGAAGACATTTTCCCCCCCTCCAAAAAAAAACAAAAAAAAAATCGTTAAATTTCAATTGTTATAATTTATTTATTACTTTCTCTTACTCCTAGTAAGAGGAAGTATTGTATCGTGTCAATTTTCGATATCGATTTTCACCGGAAATATCCGTTTTGAGGTCCCTTGGTCCAAAAAAGTGGTTTTTAGCAAATGGTCCTGTGTGTGTGTCCGTGTGTGTGTGTGTGTGTCTTGTGGGTGTGTTGTGTGTGTATGTATTATGTGAACAGCATAGCTCAAAAACGAAAAACCGTAGAAAGTTGAAACTTGATATTCCGTTTAGGTATCACATGGGATCTGACACTACGTATCTGTCAAAATTCCTCAACCGGAAGTACCACTTTACTAGTTGATTTTTACTTTTTTGCGATTTTCTCAAAAATGGCTCCGACGATTTTCTTTAAACTTTAAACATCAACCACACATACAAAGAGCTAACAATTTTTATTAGAAACATTCTCCGGGAAAATGCATTGAATGGCACTTTGGGGGAGGGTGGGGTTAGGTTTTCCATCTAAAGTGCTATTTCAGTTTATTAGACAATTCTGACATCTAAATAATGTTAATTAGAATTAAATATGTTGTTGAAATTCTGAGTTTGAAAAAATCGGATAACCGGAAGTGCGTTTACTTTACCACTTTACTAAATGATTTATTCACTTTTTCGCAATTTTCTCAAAAATGGCTTTGACGATTTTTTTGAAACTTCGTATATAAACTAAACATGCAAAGATCTACAACTTTTATCTAAAACATTTCTCTGGAAAATTTCTTTTAAGAGCACTTTTAGGGGAGGGGTGGGGTTAGATTTTCATCAAAGTGGTATCCTAGTTCATTATACAATTCTATCATCCAAACATAATTAGTTAGAAATAAATAGATGGCTGAAATTCCGAGTTTCAAGAAAATTAGTAAACCGGAAGTGCGCTTTTACTGAACAGTTTTTTCAGTTTTCGACGAATTTTATTAAATTTGGTACACAAACTATAAAATTTGTCAATTATCATTTTGAGAACTGGAGTAAGAGAAAGTTGTGTGCGTGTTTCACACCAGATTTTTTTTTTTTTAATTTAAAGCGCGTCAACAACTATGGTCATTGGCACCTGGAGCCTTCTCATTGCACTGCCGGCCTCCTGACAGTGTTCTCTCGTTACAGACAACATTGTCCATCAACGGACAGTGAGCTGTAGAGGCTCCTGGGAAGAAAAAAATCTAAGGGCAGCACAGCTGGACTCAAACCCGCCTCCTCTGCGTGGGAGTCCAGTACGCTAACCACTTAGCTATTCCCTTCCCTGTTATAATTTATGTTTGTTCTTATGATGTGCGTTCTTTTCTTGACTACAATGTTTCTCTATTGAACTAATATCAGGTTCTCAATAATGTAAATGAATAAAAATTGCTATATAGACTTTTATCTAATGTTCAAATAGTCTATTATAAATCTAATATGAAACAAAGTTATATAATCATTTCATTAGTGCTATGTTATTGCCTTAAATTTATTTTGAATACTAATGTCATGAAAGGTAATGGTTTATTTAATTATTGTCAGCAATAACATTAATAATCGAAATATTTTCTTTTTTCCTTGTGTATATTTAAAAAAAAAAAGAAGAAATAAAACTTCAAATAAATAGATAAAGGATATACATTTATTTAACGTATTTTCACGCATTGCCTGTATCGATTTAACTTGAATAGCAACACAATATGTGCCAGAGGCTGCAAAGCATTATTTTTTTAGCTCGTTTAATATGTGTAGTGAACAGTGTACCCTTAGGACATCAATCTCTACCAGCCTATTCATTATAATGGTCCGTCTATATATTCAACTTGTCTATTCAACTTCTTTAACTTGTACCAAATTAACGATGTAATTTTTACAAATGATAATTTTTGATTGAGCAAATCCTTCTTAACATGCAAACATCACACGTAATTTTTGTTTCATTGTTATGAAAGATCAAATTTAAGAGCTGAAAATTTTTTTATATTATTGTAGTAGAAATGAATTAATAATATTTTAATAATTAGAAAATATTTAATTTAATAAACTTAATTAAACATTTTTTTTGTTAATTTAATGGTTCTATTTTAAATTCTTGGCAATTTTATTTCTGTTTCTTAATGGACTAATTTTATAACAATGTTAAAATATCCCCCCCCCCCACACACAAGGAAGCTTTATAACACTTTTCAAGACCTATCGTTTGAAGCACCCAGATGTAAACTAAATCAGTTTACCGGAAATGCGGCTTTACAGTGAAAGTTAATAATAATAATTTTAATACAATAATAATCGCGAATAATTTTTTCGCGATTTTTTCAAAACCAATTAAACCTATTACTTTTATTTGAAACATTCTTCCGGCATAATTGATTTTTGTAAAGATTCTTCAAAGCTGAGAAGTTCCCTTTATAATCATCATTCCGGTGCAATGTAATCAACTGGTGGGAGATATGTGAACTAAACATCTTAAATTTAAGAAAAATTTGTCCACTAAAATTATAAGAGAAAGTTCATTTGAGTGTTTCATACCAGATTTTTTTTTGTCTCCAAAGTTCAAGTGTTTCTTTGAATTGACATCGATGATCGAATTAAATAGGTATTCATAATATTAATTGTAGTTTATTTATTTAAGAGTTTATTTATTTATTCAAGTGAAATGCATGACAAAAAGAAAAATCTGGTGTAAAACATTCACTTCCTCTTACTGCAATTTACGTAGTTGTATATAATTACCTTCAAATTTGAAATTTTTATTAAATTTAATTAACTTCAATATTATATAGCGGGGAGGAAGGAACAACATTCCAGCTCCACCCAAAACCCATTAAAAATCTACTTAACCGGGAAAATGTTTCAAACAAATGTGTGATAGTAATCGATAGAATCGCAGAAAACTGAAAAATGTTGTACTTCCGGTTAGCGGATTTTCTTTAAACTCGAAATTTGGACAAGATTTTTATCTTATTAATACTGTTTAGATGAGATAGTGTCGTGTAATATACGAAAATGGTACTTCAGAAGAATGCCTGATGGCAATCCGCACCTAAAATGGCATTTCAGAAGGAAGCCTAATGTCAATCTGCACCTAAAATGGCCCTTCAGAAGAAAGCCTAATGGCAATCTGCACCTAAAATGGCACTTCAGACGGAATCCTAATGGCAATCTGCACCTAAAGTGGCACTTCAGAAGAAAGTCCAGGGTCAATCGGCGCCTAAAATGGCACTTCAGACGGAATCCTAATGGCAATCTGCTTCTAAAGTGGCCTTCAGAAGAACGCCCAGGGTCAATCCGCGCCTAAAATGGCACTTCAGACGGAAGCCTAATGGCAATCTGCACCTAAAGTGGCACTTCAGAAGAAAGTCCAGGGTCAATCCGCGCCTAAAATGAAATTTTTTTAAAGTTTTTTTAAAATAAATTTAAATCGCCTTAACATCTAGGTCAGGCCACTGGTGCCAGGAAATCTTCTCAGTGCACTACCGGCCCCCGGGCAGTAGGTCAGTCTCTTTACAGCCCATCACCGGACCAAACAGTTTGTAGTTGGTATATTTTCTTTTTTAAAGAAAACGTCGGAACCTATTTTGAGAAAATAGGAACGAAAATCTTCAGCATTTTAATCCAGACCGTCAGGCGAGTTACATTTCATAACTATATTATTAATAAATATTATATAAGATGAATCTAAATAAATATTTACTAAGATAAATTAAATTGCTGTGGTGGTTGGTTCCGCAGAGTTCTTTATTCTTTCTGCAGGGTTCTTACCTTCCTTCCTTACCTTACATTCCTTCCGCAAGATTCTTAAATATTGACCAAGGTAAATTAAATTGTTGTGGTGGTTGGTTCCGCAGAGTTCTTTATTCTTTCCGCAGGGCTCTTTATTTTAAAAAAAGCTTTAGTTTAAAAGATTAGAAGAAAATTCAGTTTATACACTTGGGTGTATAAGCTGAATTTGCTCTTTGCAAGTCTATGTTATCACACTGTCTGACAAACGCATCCTGAAGATGGGCGAACTCCCGAAACCGGTCGATGACCACAAAATGAAGCAGGCTACCACGGAAAATGTCTCTGATAAATTAAATTAGTTACTGACTAAATAGTAATACTTTATTTAACACACTATGTTTAAAACAAAGATATGATTGAAATTATTAATCGTTTACTTACGTTAAAAACTTAGATTTCTTTATCAAAGAAGATTAGAACTATACAGATAGCTATTGCTTTTTTAATGAAGAACGATGAAAAAGGCATTTCTTTATAGAGGATGTTAGCAGACAAACCTTTACGTACGGGAGTAGCAAAACGCTTAGCACTAACATCAGATATGAATTTACCAAATAGACCCGTAACATTAACAAATGGTAATAAATAATAATTTCAATTATAACTGGTTTAAGTCATGGCTGTTTTTGGAATTTAAAGAAACTTGAGCAATGTAGATTTATAGAAACTTCCCACAAATATAGTACTCTGATTTTATCAAATTAATGGCGTTACCAAAAGTAATAATTATACTGGTTTCAAATCAAAGGTGTTTTTAATAATAAAAAATAAGAAATTTAATCCAGTTGTATATAATTATTACAGTTATTAGGCGGAATATTCCATATTCCGTTTAAGAAGTTAGCTGTTAACCTTTAATCTTGCGTTCTATGTTCAAGCCACAATAACTGGCAAAGTAGACTCTCCTTAGAAAGAAGGTCATATGCCAAGCTGCAAAAAGCATCTATAAAAAAAAAAAAATAATGAACTCTAGTAAATAATAATACTACAGTCATCTGTCTGTTCTGTTCTAATTTTTGCGCCACTTTACTACTTCATAACGTTTCTTAAACTTCTAATCCCAATGGCACAATATTCCGTATTATTCCGTCTGTCCTCTGTGTGTCGGTTTAGTCAGTTATCACGCAAGATCTCCTGACTTTTTTTTTTATCTAGATAATCTGTCTTAAAGTTGCTTCCCTTAAAACCAATGCTATCAATAGTTTCATTAGTAATAGATAATACACATTAGTCAGCAGAGATAACTGGTGTGTGTATTAATTTTAATTTAACCAACCAACTGATAAATTGTAGCTCACAGGTACCACACACACACACACACACACACACACACACACACACACACACATATATATATATATATATATATATATAACTTAAGGGATCATGATAGATTTTTACGTTATTGATTTGATAAAAAATAAATAAATAAATCTCCCTTAGATCAGCATCCATACTTCTCACCTATGCAGATGATAATGCTATCCTGTCTACCAGTCGTCCGTAATAGCTCATGGAAATCTGCAAACCCACCTCTCCTCCCTGGAGAAAAATGGTTCATAAAAATGAGTCATTAAACTTAATTTGAAAACAAGTCCCAAAACATTACTTTCAGTCTTCGTCGCATTACTATTCCCCCAGTCTACTACAACTTAATTCCCTTACCAGTCGTCAACGTTGATCGCTATCTTTGGCTTTACTTAGACCGAAGACTCACCTGGAATCCTCATACACGACAAAAGAATAGAACCATACAGGCGCTTTCGACAACTTAAAGGCTACTGGAAAACAGATCTAAACTCTCCCTAGACAACAGAAGACTAAGTGATACATCTATTTTAAAGCCTATCTGGGCGTATGGGATAGAACTATGGGGTTCAACTAAACGCTCAAATCTCCAAAGACTCCAATCCTTATAATCCAGAATTCTCCGTATCATTGTACCATTCACCCAGACCTAATATACCGTTCATTACTCAATTCGTCCAAACCCATTACAGAAAATTCCATATTAATCTACAGTTTCACACAAATCCTTTACTTCAACACCTCTCTTCCCGAATTCTTCTTAATAACCCTCCTATACGTCTTAAAAGACAATGAGCCTCGTGATCTCCTCTCAAGTGAAGAGAGTGAATAGTAATTTTGTGTATTTTTGGACTGTTGTCATTGGCTAGTTTCTCCATTCATTATGTATTTATGTTATTTTTTAATTATTGTTATTTATATCGCTATCGCTCTGATGTAGCATAAATAAAGAGACAAAAAAAAAAAGAGTGAGTTTTTTTGGGGGAAAGTTGGGGTTATATTTACTTCAAAAGTGCTATTTCAGTTTATATAAATATATAATCTAAATAATATTAAATAGAATTTAGTAGCTAATATTCCGTGGTTGAAGAAAATCGATGGACCAAAGTGCGTTTCTACCAAACAGGTTTTTTTTTTCAGTTTTCTGCAATTTTCCCGAAAACAGCGTCAACAATTTCCTAAAACTTAGTATATCGACTACATATATAAGGAGCTACTACTCGGTTGACTGCAAGTGAGTTTTTACTAAGATTATTTGAGTTTTCTTAGTAGAAAACCATAGTTTGTATTCATAAAAACACTGGACGGATTGCATTAAATTTTCTAACTAACTATAAATACTATAATGGATGAGTTGGATGGAGAGAATTGATTTTGTTTGATGAGTTAACAAGACTTTGTTAACACTGTAATATAATTATGAGTTTCACTGACTGTCTGGACTTTACAGTAAAGATGGTAGGCTTAGAGTGGAAGGGGTAATAATGACACGTTGTGACTGGTGAACTATCTGAACTAATTTGAACTATATTTCTTCTGTGTCCCGTTACTGTATTTATATAGTTTCTCCCACTCTAGTCCGACCAGGCACTCTGGTATTTTGTTTCTTTTTCTCTGCTATGACTTTTGTTAGGAACTTGTTTTCCCCGAGAAAGTTCCTTAAAGAAGTTTTCTGAGAGGGGGTGTGTATGGTTTCCTCACAAAAAAAGTCATTTTATTGAGTTTAAATTCTTCAATTGATATAAAATTGAAGGGAAGCAAACATTAAGTAAAAATTATGAATTGAAGAAAATTTATCAATTCTAGATCTGTGTAAAACTGACGTAAGAAAAAGTCGTTGAGTGTTTCATTTCAGATTTTTTACGCTAAATTTAGCGTAATGCAGATATTTCAATTGTCTGCAGATTGCAGTTTTACCAGAACTGCTCTTCCAACTCTATTTTTCACTAAGGTCCGCCTATTTATTAAGAAAGCTTGAACAACTGCTGTATGTATGATAAGTTTTCCAGTTGAGGATAACGTAGGGTAATGGATATTAGGTAGCGCGCTGGACTCCCACATGTGGAGGTTCCGCTTTCGAATCTAGCAGTTCTGTCCTAGATTTTTACTTTCTCTTACTCCTAGTAAGAGGAAGTATTGTAATCGTGTCAAATTTTCGATATCGAGTTTTCAACGGAAATATCCGTTTTGAGGTCCCCTGAGTCCAAAAAAGTGGTTTTTAGCGAGTTTTCAATGGAAATATCAGCAAATGGTCTGTGTCTGAGTCTGTGTGTTTGTATGTGAACAGCATAGTTCAAAAACGAAAAACCGTAGAAAGTTGAAACTTTTTATTCCGTTTAGGAATCACCATGGGATCTGATCCCTACGTTATCTATCAAAATTCCTCAACCGGAAGTACCACTTTACTAGTTTTTTTTTTTTTTTTTTTTTTACTTTTTTGCAATTTTCTCAAAAACTGCTCCGACGATTTTTCTTCAAACTTGATACATCACCTACACATACAAAACGCTACAACTTTTATTTGAAACATTTCCCTGGGAAAATTCATTTAAGGGCACTTATGGGGGAGGGGTGGGTTTAGGTTTTCATCTAAAGTGCTATTTCAGTTTATTAGACAATTCTATCATCTAAATAATGTTAATTAAAATTAAATATGTTGTTGGAATTCCGAGTTTGAGAAAAATCAGATAACCGGAAGTGCTTTTACTTTACCACTTTACTAAATGATTTTTTCACTTTTTCGCGATTTTCTCAAAAATGGCTCCGTCGATTCTCTTGAAACTTCCTACTAAACATACAAAGGTCTATAACTTTTATTTGAAACATTTCTCTCGAAAAATTCATTTAAGGGCACTTTTAGGGGAGGGTGGGGTTATATTTTTTTTCTTAAGTGCTCTTACAGTTGATTATACAATTCTATCATCAAAACAAAATTAATTAGAAATATATAGATGGCCTAAATTCTGGCTTTCAAGAAAATTAGTAAACCGGAAGTGCGCTTTTACTGAACAGTTTTTTCAGTTTTCGACGAATTTCATTAAATTTAGTACACGAACTGATTTTTGATTATTCTATAAAATCTACAAAATAGAATAACTATAAAATTACGAACTATAAAATTTGTCAATTATAATTTTGAGAACTAGAGTAAGAGAAAGTTGTGTGAGTGCTTCACCCAGATTTTTTTACTTCCACAGCCGGTATAGCTTACTGGCCTTGAAGGGCAATGTCGTCTGTAGCTAGAGAACACTGCTTGGAGGCCGGCAGTGCACTGAGAAGGCTCTGGGGGCACAATAGATCTTTCAGGTCGCAGTGCACTACCCCTAAAAGAATCTTTATAGGGATATTATTCTACAAGTGGACGTGTACATAGGTGTGGATTCATGGGCTTTGCAGTTCTGCCAGAAAAATAAGAAATATTATAAAAAGATATATATCTAACAATTTCTTGTAAATTATATTCACACACCATAAACACTCCTTTATGCTCCATTTAATATGACCACAGCATTGTATTTTTTTTTGTTCAGAGATAAAGAGACAAGACTGTTACTTTGAAAGTCCTTATATTTCTGCAGATTATACGCTGTAAGCTATAAGTTGCTCCTGTAAAACCACACCTTCAAATGGTCTCGTTGGAAAAAAACAATAGCATTATTAAAACAAGCATATCAGTTGAAAAGTTGTAGAAATACAATTGTATTAAAATTACAGTGTTCACCAATATATATTGGAATACATAATAGTCTCGGATAGTGTGACAATAATTACATATATGGTCTTTGGCATTTATATATTGCGCCTTTTTATTAAGTGGCCAGTTAATTGTAAACGTATTTAATTCATTCATCAATTCCGTATAATTTAATATTATTAGTACAAAAAAAAAAAATGAATAAACTGTTTCTTACAAATTTGATTCTTGAATTTTGTACCTTTTTTTTTTGTTTTGATTTAATATCTATTAAAATACATTCATTCACATGTATTTGAATAGTGGACACATGTACCTTTGGTCTCGTTGGCTGAAGTAGATGAGAGCGTTAAATTTTAAATTATCAGTTTCATAAGGAGAGGGGAGGGCTGTATCCTTCTGATTGGCCATGTATAATGGTTATTTATACGAAAATAAAGATCATCCGTGGCTAATTTAATACTGCTATTTAACTAAGAAATCTTTATTATTGTAATATGCTTCTGTTCACGAACTAAAAACCAAACAGATTGCACTATTTGAGAGATATCAATAACAATTCAGGCGGATATCACAGCCGTAATATGCCATTAAGTAGTTTTACACTACAATTTGCTCCTGATTGGTTGGAAACTAAATCAGCTGCTAAAAAATGTAATGCACAGTTATAATATTTAAAGCCTTCTTGTATAAGTATATGTATTATGCTCGTGACATAAGATTTGTTTCAAGAAAGCCTCAAGTTCTGATTGTCCCGAAGCGCATTGATAGATACGCGAACCCAATAAGATTCAAATTAATTTCAAATTAAGAATCATATGTTAAAAGTAAATCCCAAATCATCATTTTTAACTGTCATAGAAAAAAGTCTAGTGTGAAACACTCACACAACTTTCTCTTACTCTAATTAATAGAATTAATCAAGAAATTTTCTTTACAATTGCTACGTTACAATGTTTAGTTAGGCTGGCCATAATCATAGAGTGGTGGGGATATTATTTATCCTGAGCGGCCTTATGTGGAGCGCTTTTGTGTCAAACTAAGAAAGCTTAAGCAAATTTAAACTAACTGACAAATCTCAAACACTAAAGTCATTCTGGAGAGAACACTGTCCGGAGGCCGGCAGTGTACTAAGAAGACTCCGGGCGCCAATGACCATAAATTAAAAAAGAAAAGAAAGTCAATCTGGTATTTTATTCGTCGTAGCATGCATAACCCTTTTGTTCCTGACCGGTTTTGGATTTTCATCCATCGTCAGAGGAAATTCACCAAGTTTTTGTAGAGAATTCACTTCAACACAATATTTTGGTAACACTCACACAATTGTTGGTTTCTTTGAGTGTAACAGAAACATGCGTTTAAGTGAACTCTCTATACGAACTTGGTGATTTTGCTCTGACGATGGATGAAAATCCGAAACCAGACAGGAACAAAAGGGATATGCCTACTACGACAGATAAAATACCAGATGTTAACCAGCATTGCGGGGACCCCCTCCATCCACAAATTCAACTAAAGTCAATTTTTTCAGAAAAAGTTACATTTCTATCAAGTAGCAAGCATTCCGAGTTTAAAGAAAATCGTTGTAACTATGTTAGACAAAATTCCAAAAAACTCAAACTTACCTATTCCGTAAATACCCAATTTCGGCAACAGATTTTCTTCAAATATGGAATTCAATCAATGTTTCCAATGTGTATTAACATTAGGTGGTAAAACCGTATATTATCTGCAGTGGTACATTAGAGGAAAGCATAACGCTACAGTTCCGCCAGAACCCCCAAAATATCAATTTTTCTCGGAAAATGTTTAAAATAAAAGTGATAGGTATTTATGTGTATAGATAGTATACGAAGATTAAAGAAAATCGTTGAAGTCGTTTTCGAGAAAATCACGAAAAACTGAAAACAAACATTCAGTTAATAGATTTTTGTTAGTACCTACATGGAAGATCAAGCTTGAGCTTCCTGAGGCTTTTAGTTTTTGAGATATTTGTTAACAGACAGACCGCAGACCCACACACACACACACACACACAGATCTTTGGTGCTCTTGTCTGGCGGGATGCACTATAAAGAAAACCATGTTACAAAATTACAGAGGATACAAAGACTGATGGCAATCAGAATAATCAAAGGTTACAGGACAATATCTTAGGAAGCCTCATGTGTTGTGGCCAACATTGTACCAATTAATCTAAAAATAGAAGAAATAGCCAATCTTTATAACAAAGAAAAGAGTCAACCGATAGAAGAATTAGAAACGCCAGTAAAGTTCACTCAGTGGATTCACCCAAGAAAATTAGTGGAAATAAAAGAAGGCAACGGCTCTGAAGATTACGAAATAGATATATATACTGACGGAAGTAAAAATGGAAGTAATGTAGGCTTAGGAATTACCACGATAAGTAAAGGGAACACAATAATTCAAGATGAAAAATACAGACTACATAGCCGTTGTACAAATAATCAAGCCGAACAAATAGCCATTTTGAAAGCACTAGAATGGATTAAGAAGAATGTAAATAGTCTATGCTAAAAAATCCTGATATACACTTACCAATAATAGAACAAATCAGATCAACATTGATAGAAATAATGGAACAACCCCATCCAGAAGTACACTCTTCATGGATCAAAGCACATGTTGGAATCTTCGGCAACGAAAGAGCAGACCAACTTGCTAAACAGGCATCCGAAGATATAAACTTACCTGAAACCTATAACAAGATATCAACTGTAACATTAATAAGAAAAGTACATGAAGAAACACTGCAGAAATGGAAGAAATCTGGCAAACTTCATCAAAAGGGAAAATGACAAAAGAATTTTTCAAGACCATAAAAAATCAGACAAAATTGCCAACTCTACCTTACATATAAAGTTACCCAACTGTTAACTGGACATGGACATTTAAGAAGCTACTTAAAAAGATTTAAAATAATGGACAATGACAGCTGCATTTGCGACAACGCCTCACAGCGAACTGTACATCATCTAATTATATGACTGCAACCTACTATATGAGAGGCAAGGAAGGTCTTAATACAAGATTCGATAGCGAGAGGTAAGGGATGGCCCCTAAACCCAAACCAACTTATAGAAGATAGAAATTCTTTGCAGGTGTTTCTTAAGTTTATAAATAGTACGGATTTTGGAAAGTTGTAAAACTTTATATTATATATATTTATATAATAATATATATTTAGATTTATGTACATATTTATATAATAATATGTATTTAGATTTATGTACATATTTATACAATAATAATTATCAACTAATACCTGTATTTTAGATCAGACTTGATATTGCTAAATAGTTGATTATTTTCCTGAATTGCTTAGAACATTTCATTTAACTAAGTTATTAATCTTAATTGTAAATAGATTATTTTAAACTTAAATTACTTTAAAACAATACATATAATGTATTAGTTTACGAGATATGTGGAAATAAACGCCCTTGGGTCCAGGGTTACTACCTGAGGAAAAAACACATACAGACCTTGAAAGGTCTATTCGAGACTTATCGGGCTAGTGTACTTGTTTTCCTATCCTGGGCACTCAGTATAGGTGAGCTGGCCCAGAGCTGCCCATGCTGTTGAGGTATTGAATACAATTCCAAGCCAGAATTAACTTGATAGATTGTACCGTTCGGTACACTGTGGTATACTTGCTTATTCAAATGTGAGTTTTAAGTTTGTGGCTATCAATTCAAGCTTTTACTTCTCGCTAGGGAACAGGGTATTTTACCAGGTAATTCTAGGAACCATTCTATTTGATTATTATAATATGGAAAGGTACCTAACATGTCGCTATACAGATTTGAGTTTTTTGATTAGTTCCAAATACCAATGCCTTCATACTTTCTTATTCAAGCGTAAAGTCGTAGAAATGTTTGGATGATTGTACTGGATGAAATCAATAAAATTGCTCTAGTATAAAAATGTGAAACGTGCTGTGGGAAAATATATCCTTAGACTAGCAATGTCTCCAAGTTAGAAGATTGGAAAAGCTAACTTCCTCCAAGGCTGTTTCCCAGCCTGGGCACTAGGAGATCGAGGAATAAGAAAGGTTGTTTGACCAAATTAGGCGCTCTTCATTGGTTCCGAGCCTGCTGTTGTATGTGGTTATGGACACATATCTCTCAAGCTTCCAGACTTGGAGAGCTTTTAGCGCTAATTCGTGTGATTGCCAGCAGCCTAAGATGCTCTTTAGAGGACCAGATGAATTTAGGAGGTATCTCGTAGCAATGATACCTTTTGTAGAATTTTTGAGACTGAGTAAAAAAAACCCATCCATAATATAGCAGATTGCTTCTTTATCTGGGTAATGAGGAAATTAGGTATAGGATCTTTGATCCTACAGAACAGAATGTTTGTGCAAGAGCTTAGACTATTTCCCCTAAAAGTTACCGTCCGTTTTTTTTTTAAATACTGTGGATCATAGATGTATTAGACAACAATCTAGACTCGGGTGTTATTTTTCTTTGAGATCGCTGTTTGGACCGAGAGGGGATAGCGCAGGATTAGTCCGTCCCTATGACGAATACTAATGTCTTCAAGTTGTTATAAAAGAATACTTTTATCACACAAATGATGTGGTTTAACATCAAATTAAAAATGAAAACTTAAGAAATGTAGTGAATCTTGGTGACATTTGAACGACAAAACATGTTGATCAGAAAATTAAGTTAAAATATTTTTTTTTTCTTACATAACTTACTATTTTATGTGAAGGAACGAACATAATTGCTTGGGAACACTTATATTTAAAATCGGTGTAATTATTTCGCTTACTACGCGGTAATTATTATAAAATAGTGGTTATAAGTAAAGATATATCTTAGTAATTAATTAATACATATAGTTACTTAAAGAAACAATTTTATTATCTACTCTATTCAACGTAATATAATATTAACAACTTGCCTTAAGTTTGCATCAATGAGAATTTAAACATAAATGTCAAAAGTAAACACAAGTATAAATCCCTTTATTGTTGAGTTTCAGAACTCTCGGTTAGGACTATGAAACTGATTGTTTTGTGACTTGAATATTGTAATAAGGAAGTGTCAAATATTAAATATAAAGTACTTCCTAGTATGGTAATCAATAGTGTTAGTTTTAGTAATCTTTCATTTCTGCCAGTTTCTTAATTTATGTAATACTTGAAGTATTTTCAATTTCACATTATAAATTAAATATAATACATTTATTTTTGTGCACATGCCAATTCTACTAATCCAAGTTTATCTAATATACGGTAAAATAGAAAATAGAACTTATTAATTCTAACATATAGAAAGTGCAACTCTTAAGAAATTCGATAAATACAAGATTTCTAAGACATACAATACATCATAACACTCTCCTAAAGTTTGTATATACGTACATATACTAAATCATTTTTACATTAAAAATGGTTTAATAGGCGAAAGTACAACTATGCCCATAATATAATTTATTATATTACATATGAAAGTAACTGGAAGAATTTTGTTAATTGATAGATAATTCAGATTGATTGCATTGATAAGAACATAATTCGTTGGCTAAAAGAAGTTCATAGATTCTTTTTTTCTAAATTCAAATTAAAAGCGTAATTTTGATAAGGATAATTTTGCTCGGTTTATAATCAACTACATAAATTACAAACATTTTATAACTTTAACTCATCCTACACCATTAAATGTTATATGATTTGGACACCTCTATAAACAAAATTGTTTTTGTCAAATTGTTTCTCATTTACAATTTAAATAAAAAAATCTGGTGTAAAACACTCACATAACTTTCTCTTACTCCAGTTTTCAAAATTGTAATTGACAAATTTTAGAGATTGTGTATCAAATTTGTTGGAATTCGTCGAAAATTGAAAAAAAAATGTTAGTAAAAGCGCACTTTCGGTTTTATTAATTTTCTTGAAACTTGGCATTTTGGCCATCTATTTATTTCTAATTAATTTTGTTTGGATGGTAAAAAGTATAATTAACTATGGATAGACTTTAGAGAAAAACCTAACCCCACCCCTCCGCCAAAAGTGCCCTTAAATGACTTCACCAGGAGAAGAGTTTCAAATAAAAGTTACAGCTACAGTATGTGTTAGCTGATATACGAATTTGAAGAAAGTCGTCGAAGCCATTTTTGAGAAAATTGCAAAAAAGTAAAAAAAAAAAAAGCTAGTAAAGTGGTAAAGTGGTTGAGGAATTTTGACAGATAAAGTACTGCCAGATCCCATGGTGATAATTAAACGGAATATCAAGTTTCAACTTTCTACGGTTTTTTGTGTTTGAGCTATGCTGTTCACATGCACACACACAAACACAAACACACACACAGACCATTTGCTAAAAAGCAATTTTTTGGACTCAAGGGACGTCAAAACGGATATTTCCGATGAAAACTAGATATCGAAAATTTGACACGATTACAATACTTTCTCTAACTCCTAAAAGTAAAATTGGGCGTGGGTATGTGGCGTCACCATCGCCCACTCTTCGGGGTGCAATCAGCCTCTGGCTCTCCAAGTTGGGGAATCCCTCACCCCACCTAATCCAATTCTGATCCTTTCCCCTTGCAGGGTTACCTGTAAGTTACCAGGGTCATTGAAACCTCTGTACTTGAGGCAATGGACAGGAATCAGTAGATGGAATCTGTAGATCCATCGGGCGTGCGATCAGTTACGCTAGCTCGTTAGACTTGAAATACTGAACTACAGGCGCAAGCTAGTTTCCGAGCCATTGCTTGCAATTGAGGTAGGATTCGTAGTGGCCGTGGTTTAACCAATAACTCCAATGTCAGAGGTCATGAGTTGAGCGGGAGGAGACTCGCAATATAAATTAAACCCCAGTGCCAGTCCGTAGCTGGAAGCGCATTTGCTGGGTGTGCGCGGTTTACCAGAGCCTGCTAGGGAGTGCCTTCTATAGCTTCTGGGAGTGGAGTGTGACCTCTATGTGAGATCACTCTGCGCGCTGCTGGTTGAGCGTATCTCAACCTGCCCTTAAATGGGTCAAGCGGGGGTGTGCTTCGGCACTTCTGCTATGGTCGGTTATGCACTAAAAGTCCTTCCATGGTAGTGACATCCCCTTCTTGTTAAACGACCCCGTTGCTTGCAACGGTGGACCGGAAAACTCCAAGCGGATAGGTGCGATCCTTAAAGATCCCCCTCAGTACTTAGAGGAGAAAGGGGTGTATGGGAAGAAAGTAAAAAGAGTCAGTCTTGTGGAATTTTGTATTTAGTTAAATAGCAATTCTTTGGTCAACCTCAGCAGTTCTCTAACAATATCGATACATTAATTTTAATTGCATTTTTTACTAACTCTCACTGCTGAGAGAATGTGTAGAATTGCGAACGTGTCAGAATTTTAAAAAATTAATTTTTCAAGAGAAAATAAATGTTTTGAATTTCCTTGAACACGAACAAAATGTTTTAAAAAGGTTTCGTATCTGTGTTTGTGTGTGTGAGTTTGTAATCTAATCTAATCTTGAAGTCGGCGCCACCACTTAGGCCACCAATGAGCACATTGTGCCACCCGTAAGACAACCCACATTATCACTGTCTTATTAAAAAACGCCAGGGCTGAGACCAGAGAGATTTTCGATACCACCACCAAGTTAATGGCGTCAAATTTTCTGGAATAGCATAACTTGCATTCTCCAAAAAGGTGAAACGATTTCTCATCCTTCTGGCCACATTTCCTACGAGCGGATCCGCAGAGAGGCTCATACTATGTATATGTTTCCTTAAATATCATAAATATCGGACTTCGTCAACAGTCAACATTATGGTCCCATGGAGGAGGATGGGAGAGAGTGTGGCGCGTCGGAGTGTGAAGGGTACATATTTGCTTGTGATGGGATTAACCAAGCCAGTCTTGTATTGAGATAATGTAGGATTGTAGGACCCGGAATGCGAAGATCGAGTCAGTATTTGAGCAATGACACGGGTGTCATCAGCGTAGGAGTTGAGGATTGTTTCTAGATAGGAATGGGCATGTTTGCAGTGTAGAGGATATACAGGAAGGGAGCAAGGACACTACCTTAGAGGACATCAGAGTGGATTGGAAAAATAGAGGATCTAGGAGACAGAGTGAACTCAGAAGGAAAGGTCAGACAGATATGGTTTTAGGATCGAATAGTAAATTGAGAAAAGGACTCCTTTAAATTCCCAAGCAAGCCCGTGTGCCAAACCTGTCACACGCCTGAGCGATGTCCACCAGGATACAGAGTATAAGTTCACGTTCTTCCTATCCTGACCTACCGGTGCGAGTTCAAGAAATTAGGTCGAGTGGCAGGAAAGACCAGGCGTGATAGAGTTCGGAACCAAACATATGCGCTTCACTTAATGTGAACTCGCTGATGGGACGGGTCTAAAACTCACAATTACGGTGGTTTGGCCAAGTAATGCGCATGGATAGTGCGCGGTATTCCAAACAAGGCATGGAAGCAGAAGGCAGAAAGCAAGAGGTGGACGCCGAACCACTTGGCAGGATAATATTAAAATTACTTTACAAAAGCGAGGTATGACGTGGGTAAATGCTCGGAAGGGGGCAAAAGATAGAGATGGTTAGAAAGTCTTTTGTCGCCGCCCTACACTGCAAGGTAGAAAGGGGTATAGACTAAAAAAAAAAAATAATTGCAATTAGGGATTCCATTGTTTTAGTCGCCAGATTTTGTTTCTATTGTGACAAATACAATTTTTCTCATGGCTCGTAATTGGCAGATGGACTTGTCGCTAAATGTTTAAAAGTTCTGATCATTTGTATTAAATTGTTTCGACCAAGTTTAATACTTTTTGGAAAAGTAAAACAAATTATGACATCATTGCAAAAATTTAAGCCAAACATAATATTGTCTATATTCATTCTTGTTTAAAGTTTGAAAAAAAAATGAAGAAAGAAATCAATCAACTCAAAAATATCAATTCAAAAAAATTGTGAATTTTAAAAGGGGCGGACAGATACATTTAAAATGATAACGATAATAATAATTATTGACAAGGCATGCACATTAGGTTTGTTCTCAGATATATCACGCTATGACTGAGTATTTTCATTAGCCTCAGGTTCTTGCTTGGCTGATTTGAATTGCATGAAAAACATAATGATACCGACTACTTAGTAAGATTGTATTTTTTTTAACAGCCATAAACAATAAAATGTATTTTATTATATAAACTAAGAATAGTTATTGAATATTTTTAGGAAACAAAATATATTATATGATAAAAATTATACAATCTATGAAACGAATCATATATTTCATAATTGATTTAATCAGTTTGATTGGAATAGTTATTAGTGAAGTATTTTATATTAATCTGTTTTTTGTAACAACAAGAAAATTGTTATAGATGAAAACTTTAAAAAGCGGACTCAAAACATGTTTGATCACAGAAGCAGACCCCTATGCTACCTGAGAAGCGCGTCGTTGCCTATATACGTATCTCGTAATGTATCTCGTTGCCGCGGACGATTATCACCTTATTTATCCCAAAAAGGGAGAAATCTCTCTCTTACCAGGCTGTCGCAATAGTAGAAGACATGGGGCGGGTGTTGGTGTAGTGGTTATGAGCGTGAACTTGTAAGTGGGAGGACCCCAGTTCGAGTCCAGCGTATAACTAAATTTTATATTTGTTTAAAAAATGTTAATAGTAATGTAGGTGCTTCCGCCCCCGTCCACGACACCTAATTTGGTAGTTGGACGTTAAGCCCGCCTGAAAAAATAGGCATTACTTGACTTTACTTTTTTTAGTAGAAGACATGCAACGATGTCTCTTTCTCAGTTAAGTAAACCCTGCAGTGACCACTATTCGATAGACCTCATAATGCTTCCCGAGTCTATAGTGCCATCATAATCCTTAAGGCCCTGGCTTTGCAGGTCTGTTGTAGGTTTTTGTGAGCATCCCCTAATGAACTCTCTTGCTTACCTTTGACAAGTAATATTTCTCCATTAGGCCCCTCTGATTTTGTCATTGCTCTGGGAGCACTGCAGGAAGGCTCCCAAACCTATGAAAGGAAAATTTGAACCTTCTCGGGCGAATTCGTCAGCTTTCTCATGTGTATATACCCTGAATTCTCTGGCATCCAGGATAAAGTGAGCTTATTAGAATGCCAACCACACCAGCTTAGAATTAACATGGTAGACATCGATGGTTGTAATTGCAGCCTGACCATCGGAGTATGAATTACACTCTGGCTCCACTACTGGAGATGTGGAGATACGCTCCTAATGGATAAAGTGGAGATTCCATTTTATAATTCCTTAATACAGTATATTACAACCACGACCTCTAAATGGAGGATTGTAGCACACCTGCAAAGTCGCATTTAAATGTGAAGCTATCAATTCTTCCGGGAAGCGTCTCCGCATGACCTCAAAGCAATATTCTATTTCAGATTACTAATTTCGACAAAAGTAGTCAATAATTTTGTAGCAAGTGTTACAGAAAGGTTTGTTAGAATCAACAGTGCTAAGAATAATATTTGGACATGGCTAGTTAATCTTCTAAACGATGCCCAAGTTATTTAACGTTTTTATAAGGTATATCTAACTTAGCAAATGCCATCATAGCACTAATCAGAACTAATCGATATTTTTTGATGGCGAGTTACATCTGCACCACGCGTTGAAATCTCCAATTTATTGGAATCGGCATTTTAGTCTCTTGATATTTCTGTCGCACGTTAAAGTCTTTGTTTTGATTTTAAATTTTTCACTTTCTAATGTAATCACTTTCAATTTGAGGTAAAAGAAGATAAAATTTCTATAAAATATATGTGTCAAATTTAAATATATGAAATTATAAGTATAAATATATATATATATTATATATATGTATATATAAGGTTGGTCGAAACATGGGCCAACGAAAGTTAAATTCTTTATTCACCTGCCGATCCCTTATCCAAATAGAAAAACAAGCAATAAACGATTTTGTTTGTAAAATACTTTGTTTTTTGAATATTGATATTGACTTAGATATTTTATTGTTGCATGTCACGTCATATAAAGAAGAACTATGTTCAAAATGTAAGTAGGTCAATTACTTAACAATATTGTGTAACTTGATACCAAAATCAAATTACCCGCCTACATTGGAAACTGAAAACAAATTTAGTTTTTGAAATTTTTCTCAGCAAGTTTCAATGACATTTTTATTTATCTGATTAGAATAATGTCATTGATTACTTTTTTGTCTATGCTGAAGTTAAATGGTTTTATTAGCTGCTTCCTACTTCCCCTTTCATTAACTAGTTGATATAGTAATTATTTATTACAATTTTTGGTTTGAAATTAGTTTTAAACTAATTAGTGCTAAACTAAAAGTTAAATTTTTAATGTAAACAATAGTTATGTTAGGCCGTTGTTATTTAAACAATCAAAAATTTAGTTGGCTGGGGCCAAAGAAGAAACTTTTTATTTTTAAAAAAGTTTATTCGACGTTTCCGACATCTTTGGTGTCCTTCCTCAGGAACTACAAAAAAAAAATACGGAACTGCAGGAAATTGTATGACACATATTAAAACAAATCACGATTAAACAATTTTAAAAAGATATGATTCTTGTTAGGGACGAATGGAGAGTTAAATGTTGGAGGAGGTTATTGTTTGGTTGTGGGAAAATTTACACGTTGGAAAATCTGAAGAGTTGAAAACAAATCAAGTAGTTATTATAAGAGAAATAAATGAATGTAAATAAACTAGAAAAATGAGTGGAAAGTATAGAAAGTGGGTATGTGTAATTTAGTGATGGGTGGAGGGGGGCCTTTTTTGAAGAAGCGGAAAATGTTATTGTAAGAGACAGAAACTTTTCGGAAATCAAAGGAATGCATGTTTTGTGAGGGCTGTATTGTCAATTAGCCATGAACTAGACACAGCTATCAAACTTTATAACATTAAAATGGTTCAAGATTATCAATCTGTAGGATTAACTTAGCATTCATGTCATAAGAGAGTAGGAGTCGCTGTCATTTAACCTATTTAAAGAAATGTCCCTACTTTAATCTCCTTCTTCAGCTGAGCTTTGTATCTAATAAACTTTTTTAGGAAATGTAAATTATGCATTATTTCTCTTTACCATATGAAATTAGGATTTTAATTTTTTGTTTCATATATTTTACGAACTAGGCAATAAAAGGGGTTCCCAATTTAAAAGGGAGGGGCAATCTCACCATTGCCACCTAAAATAAGTGTAGGTGTGTAACCAGTACATAATCTCTATATACGAGACTAATATACACCTGGTTTATATTAATATACACCAGAAGTATGTGAAAAGAAAATGTCAAAGACATAAAACTTATTTATATTTGTTTGTAATTTTGCAATAATACAGTGCATAAGATGACATTATCCCGCCTTCTTGATTGTATATTGCTCATTCCAACAACTTCCATCCTTAATTCATCCTTCAAGGTTTTTCACTTAATTACCAAAAAACCTCGCTCCTATTATATATCAGAGATTTTATTTATTTTTTTGCAGTAACAATAGATTGGGCTATTAATCGTACAGTCACAGTGAAAACAAGAATTTTTTATAACATTTTATTTGTCATTTACAACTGTACGTAATGTTACAATAAGTAAATATGCTAAGGGTGGTAAATGGCGTGATTGTCTTGAATGGTGATCAAACAGTAAGGATCTCCATTAGTCTACAAGATGATCGCGAGGTCAACGATGCCTCAGTCGCCTTCGACGGTTGGAAGGAAGTGTGGTTGAAGATAAGTTAGCTGCTAAAGGATTATGGTATGTTGATAAGTTTTTGTGAAAGCGATTGTAACGAGATTTAGCAAGTTCGGATATAAAAAGAATTGTGAGATCGTACATTCAGATTACTGACATAGTACGGAACGTTTCAATGCGGCGGAAAATTTCAGATTGAAGTGTTTGTAATCGGTTAATATTAGACTGTTTAGCTATCCGTAAAGTTCAAGTCCGTAAGCCATATAGGTACTAGAAGAAATAGATATAGTCGTCTTTTATTGTAAAGTGTTAATTTTGATCGATGGACAAATTGTCTAGCTAGAAGCTTCTATCTTTTGTTTAGTTTGATTCGTTTAAGTCGTGTAACATGGTTCCAGGTGAGTCTCTTTTGAAGGTACACTCCAATGTACCGCACATGAGCGGCTGAAGGAATAGAAGAATTATATAAGTAGACAGGTCCAAGAGTTTTTCGTTTCAGAGTTTTTGATTTATGGAGGTTGATTTTTAATTCGCTATTTTTGTAGCCAAGGTTCTAGAGAATGTACATAGATTTATTGTAGAGGATGGACAGAGAGTGTGGTTTATTGTAGAGGATGGACAGAGAGTGTGGAATCAGTATGTATGGAGAGAATTGCTATGTCGTCGGCAAATGTGTAAATAGATGTAATGTATGAATAAGCTAAGACAATTCCTTGTATACTCCACGCAATATGGGGTGAATAGAGAACTAGAAACTGGAAGAACTGGATGCCTGGAAGAATCTTTCGGAAAGATAGGCATTAAGAATGAGGTACGTAGCAAGTGCTAGGTAGAATTTGCTTAAGTTTTAATAGAAGACCTTCATGCCATACCCGACCGAAAGCTAGCGAAACATCTAAGAATACCCCAACGGAAAATTGTTTGAGTTTAAGGCAAGTGCGATGGTGTCTACCACACGATGAGCCTGCTGCATTGTGGAGTGGCAGCTACGGAAACCAAACTGATGGTTTGATATTACTTTAAGGGTCTCTAAAATTTCAAAAAGACGCACTAGAAGAAGTCTCTCAAATATTTTCCCTAGGATGAGAAAGAGGCTTATAAGATGGTAGGAAGAAGGCTAATGAGTTGGTTTTGGGGGTTTCGATATCATTTTAATATTAGAGAATTTCCAAAGAATGGGATAATAAGTTGTTCGTAATATGGAAATATATATGCTGGTGAGAAAGATTATAATTTTTTAGGTAGCTGATGAAGGATTTGGGCTGTTAATAGATAGTATCTGGGACTCTTTTTCTTAGGAAGGTTTAGAATGACCTGTTTGACTTGAATAGGGCAAATACTCTAGGAGGAAGAGAAAGAGGTAAAAGTACGTCTAACTCTGTGTTAAATTCTTTTGAGTTGTAAGTCTTGAATGTCAGGGTGTGGGATGAAGACAGAGGAAAAGTGAATTGCACATAATTAAATTTTTTGTTGGTCTGATTTGACCTAAGTGTCGTCAGCAGAACGGTGAAGCGGAGAGGTATGTTGGAATTTTAATATTCGTTTAGTTGCCAACCAAAGGGGTCTCAGTGATTTGCATAGTCTGCATATTGATTATTGTAGTATTTGTGAAGTTCTTTTTTAAGTTTTCTTATAATATGATGAAAATGTTGTTTATGTGAAAGGTATTTTTTACGTTGCCAAAGAGACATAGCTCTTGGTTTCTGAGTTATAAGAGATTGTATGTAAAGAGGAAGGTTGTATGGGTATCCTTTCGGTTCGTGTAGTGGTACAATTTGTCGTCACTTGCTTTGTACTTTGTTGAATAGCAGTTGTGAAAATTAAAAGGAGTAAAAGAAAGTTATGTGAGTGTTTCACACCAGATTTTCATAACTAAATAAATCTATTCTGCTACATGATAACATTGCCGCCTATCTTTGCATTTGATTTAATTAAAATTTGCAGAGTTGGAGGGAATAAGCAGTGCGAGGTGTTTTGCCGCAAAACCAAAGGAATGGCACCGTTACCAAATTGAAATTCTTGCAGAAAGACGGGTGAAAGTTTTAGAAATTTTTATATTTTGACGGAAAAGAGTCAAGTAAACGTTTATGTATTTATTACTTTTATGCACAAAACATATATTGTTCCAGATAATTGAATGCCTTGTTTTGGCCTAATCTTCTGACTGAGATAGTCGTCTTTCTTCCTAAACCCCTGTACAATATTTGAAAGTGAAAATTAAATTGTTGCTTATTTCATTCCATTGGTCCTACTACCAGCCGATAGATAAATTATATCGAATAATATATCATAATTTTTACTAACTAGTTGTGTGATTTATCACGTATTGTTATATAATATATTTAGAATAGTTATTTATTTACTTTTATTTT